>SNQJ01S0051855.1:0-17593 GCA_010110895.2 Picea sitchensis
GTACATTGTGAACAATTCTCACTTTTTCACCTATGTGAGGACAATCTCTAAACATATGATCTCCTTTACAACCCCAACATTGAATAAGTGGATTTATTGGCCTTTGACCCCTTGTCTCAATCGTTCTAGGTTCTCTAAAAATTGGTTGTCCATAAGGATTATTTCTGAAGAATGGTGGCTTAGTTCCCTTCTTCATTTGATCTGTATTGAATTTATTCTTGTCTTCCCAATATTTTTGGAAAGTTGGCCTTGATTTTTTATGATCATATAGGCATTTAGCTCACCTTATGGTCTCCTCCAATGTTTTTTGATCATCATATTGTATTTTTTCAATGATTGATCCAAGTGGATATCGATGGCCACCCACCTTTTCCAACTGGCTCAAAATAACTTTCTGGCAATTTTGGTAATTTACTATTTTTAGCAGTTTTTTAGGTCCTGAACTTCTGAAGCCATTTTGAGGCCCTAAATGACGTTTTTTTGGGTATGTAACAATTGAATATTTTGATGATGAAATTTTCATCAACATTTGTCGTCCTCTGATAGATATTTCTAACAAGATATCGTACGCCTAAAATAGAGGTCATATGCAAAAGTTATGACCTTGAGAAGTTGATGTACTGACTTACTCAAACAGGGCCCACGCGACTTTTGGCACTTCATCTCCTAGGGTTAGGTTTTTGGATGTCTATGGTTTTTCACACTCCTGTTTATTGTAAAAAGGCCTTCAGAGCCTCATTGTAATAATCTTCTGGTGAATGAGCGTAGTCATCACATTTCTTCTCAGAGATAAGCCACCACCATTCCAACAAGCTTGTTTTTCGCTGCATTTTACAGTTTCATGTTATTTCCTTATTGAATAGAAAACCATTTTTACTGTATCTTTGTTGTTTTGTGTTAAGCATATGTTAATAATTTGTAGTCATTCCTTTCTGCTCATAAAATCTGCATCACTGGTGAATGATGGTAATCCACTCAAATACCTTTGAATGTTAATTGTATCATAGTTGATGAAATAAACATACTACAATAGTTCTAAAAACCTTCTTTCATATTCATCCATGGTCATACTCCCAAGTTTGAGTTCAAATAAATCTTTCATTTTCTTGTCATAGTATCTCTTAGTCAAATATTTCTTTTCAAAACGCTTCTTGAATTCCTTCCAAGTAACATTTTTCTCTTTAATGTGTTGTACCTGCACAAGTTGATCCCACCACATGGATGCATTTGCCTTGAGTTGATATATGGAAATTATTCCTTATGCATGAGAAGAGTAATTATGCAATTGAAAATGCTTTCTCATGCCCAACAATCATGTCTCTACATCTTCATCCTTCTTGTGCTCACCATCAAATGTATGAGGTTTGATTTTTTTCATTTCTCCTCGTAGCTCATCCACCCCAGACCTCTTATGCTTATTGACAGGGGATGTACTTGAGATTCTATGTTCTCTCTTATTGGAATGCCTCAAGGAATGATGGTGATTTATGTTAACACTTATTGTTCTTCTTTTCTCATTAGGAGACCCGTGTCTTCATGATTTTCTTGAGCCACTCTCCTTATCCAATTGATTTTATATTTTGTTCAAGCTCTACATTAACTTCATGTTGAAGCCATATTGATGCTCCTTGGCTCTCATAATCCTTTCATTATCATTTTTGTGGCTTTGGACATCCTTCTGGAAGTTTTTAATGGTCTCTACCATTTTCATGTTTTCATCCCTTCCTTCTCCATGTCCAATGGATTTTGGTCCTTCAATGCCCATATGGACATCCATCCCTCTGATCTCATCTTCTTGGCTCTAAGGCCCCTATGCATATTCCATTCCTCTTCACTTTGTGTTGATCCTGGTCTAATCTAGTTGTTGTTAACTCTTCAAAATGTACAACTAACAGAACTTTGTCAAGATAATTGTTTCAACAATTTTATGAAAATATGAATATTCTGGTTAAATATTGCATCAGAATTACTTCTTTTGATTTCCTGAAAAATTGATTTCTTGGATCAATTTTATGGGTGAATAATTATATTCTACTATCCAACACCTTTTCAATCCCTACTTCCATGCTCCATTTTGAGTCTTGAGAAAAATGTTATGGCTATTTGAAAATTGTCCATTAATTTTTCTGTTCACTCTTCAACCTGATACAATTTTGCATTGTAATTATGTATTTTTGCACCTCCTCCATTGGATTTTTAGTAGGATATCAATTGGTTTTATTCATATACAAATTTTTTACAGTCTTTCCAAGTTTCACCTCTTTCTAGGTTCTGGGCTGCTAGTTAGAACCTGCTGAAGATCTAGGCCAATTCGTGTTTTTGGACTGGAATGCTACAGGTACCTTCTTTGCCATCTTAAAATTTTTTATCATGACCATAATTTTAATTTAGCTCTAGGAATATTTTCTATGGTTCAATATCTTTACATAGGTGGCTCCTGTGCCTAAATCTGATTCGAAAGAAACGTGTTATGGCCTTTTGAAGTTAGTTGGTTCTTAAAATTTACCCTCCATTGTTTGTCCTGTAACTTTCTCATAAAAGATTTGTTTGACGAACGGTTTACACCATTAGAAATCTCTCTTTGGGATCTTTCATTTGAGATGAAGAGACAAAGTGTACCTTGGTACACTCTATTTGTACACTATGTTATCGAGGTTTTTTGAGTAGCTAAAAATGTTGTTTAGGGCCTCAAAAACGCGTTGCAAAAAGATGACCTTCAAACAGTATAAAATGTCAGATAAATTTGTTAGTTTTCTACTATTGTACACCATCCAAATGAATTCATGCACAAAAATGTGAACATGTACACACTTATTTAGCATGTGCAACAACACCATAAGGTATCACATGCTCTACGCACCTATAACCAATGTGGATCACTTTTTTGTCACACCAATAATTGGTGTGCACTAATTTTGTGTCGCGTGCCAATATCCACTGTGCACAATTTTGGTTCATGCACTAATACCTGTTGCACGCAATTTTTGTGTTGTGCGCTAATATTCCACACACATTTCACTCTATGCGCTGCACCATGGAAAATTTTAGTATGCCCCCACCGTGCACCAGTACTCTGTGTGCACCATTAATTAAACTGTCACGTGACAACATATACCCACATTGCGCATGCACCAACAAGAGTCCTTTGCGCTCTGTCAATACTGTGCATACCACACGCACCATTATTATGTGTGTGCACATTGTGCGCACCAGTATTACGCATGTGCCACTCAATCTGCACTGCGTAATGCTAAATTTAGTGCGCACACCCACACACAAATATTTTCTGCGCATTACCACTCTGCACCGCGAGGCATCAAATTTAAGTGCATAGACCCACGCGCCAATATTTTCTGCACATTACCACTCTACACCATGCAACACAAAATTTAAGTGCGCACACCCACACGCCAATATTTTCCTTGCATTACCACTTTGCATCGTGCAATGCCAAATTTAACTGTGCACACCCATACACCAATATTTTTCACTCATTACCACTCTGCACCGCGCAATGCCAAATTTAAGTATGCACACCCGTGCGCCAATATTTTCCGCGCATTTCCACTCTGCACCGTGCAACACCAAATTTAAGTACGCACAACCATGCACCCTTATTTTTCACACATCACAATATTTTCACTATGTATCATGCATTTTTAGTGCGCACACCTGCGCACATTCATTTTTATGCGCATCAATTCCTCATGACTTTCACTGCAGAAATTGGGGCTTTTTCCTAAAAGTTTCCCAATTTTCACTATACGCATTCTCCAACAAGAAATCATTGTTGGTTGGCATTTCTGGAACAAATTTTTCCCAAACTCAATTCATGAATTGATAGTTTTAATCAACTAATCTCGCTTCATCTGTCATGGCTTCCCTATAACTTCAAATTCAACCAATTCCAGCTCTAAATTTGCTAGAAAGGACCTAATTTGCGCAGAAAGATATTAAATTAAAATTATCATTACTTGGCAAATTTCACCACATTTTTCCATTAATTTAACAACAACAATTAGAGATTTTTCCCAACTCCATGCAATTGCTTCTAATTTTTACCATGGGCTCTGTAACTTGAGAGTTGGCCGCTTGAAGTCGGTTCTGCGGCGAGAGTTTCCTTCCAGCGCTCAACTTGGTGTTATCGAACTAGCGTTGGCGGAGCTCTAATACCATATTGTAACATCCCGGCATCCCTCTTTGGGATATGCCACATAAAATTTTAGAACTATATACAAAATTAAAGCGTAATACTGAAAATATAAACTCTTGAAATTTATATTTAAAACTTAAAACATAAAAATACGTTTTGTAAATGCATAGATTCATAGAAATAAAAATAATCATATCCATGAAGCATAGATAGGCATTACTCATAAATATAAAATAAGATATAAATACACACATGGGAAAAAAACCATAAAATAAACACATAAATAATAATCCAACGTAGCAATTTAACACAAAGTTGAGACTTATCTTGGTAAGATATCACCAATTGCATGCCGAAATTCCATGAACCTCCCGATACTTACATCCATTTGCTCATCCTCTTAGCAATGGGTCACTCTTGAGGTGGGACTAAACTCCACTTGGGTGAGGGATTCCTAACCAAGATGAGTTATCTCGGATAATGAGCAAGGATATGTCGCAGGGGTGCCAACTCGAACTAAAATCCTACAGTCGCCCATTCCTCACATGCATGTCTCACCCGGAGTAATGACCCTTCTCTACTCAGCAGGTCAGCCGGCGCCCACTCTTCGAGGATTGACAGCGGTAGACCATGATGTCTCAAATCCCCGTAGCTGTAATTTGGAACCTTCCATAAATAAATTCCCAACAATTTTCTCACCCTAGAGAAAATGAAGTCATGAAATCGACAACCCAGCCTCTTGATTATCCCATAGGCGACAATAAACTGTGGTCCAACTCCCAAGATAACCAGTTACGGATACATATATGGAATGCGTATATGGTAGATGTATAGGAAGATGCGTGGGATAGCCTTTAAATGTATAGGAAGGTACGTAGGATAGCTAAATGAGTGCATGAATGATCATGGAATGAATGAATGAATGGAAAATGCACTAAGTCCAATCTATATATATGCATGTTCCCAAATTGACACTTTTCATGTTGAGAACCACTTTCTCCCACTTGTCCCCAATCTTAGAACTTAGGATAAAATAATTATCCATACTTTATACTTTAAGGAATATTAATATAATATTCTTTTTTGGCTTAAGCTCCCTAGCTTATCCCTTTTCCTTAAATTCTATCCCCCCCACCTTTCCCTAACTAGTGGAGTTTACTCCCCCGTACTCTTTTATCATGGTTGGTCTACACGCAACGATGCATTTTATATTAATGATAAGACATATACAAAAATATGCTCACTAGCCTTTAGCATCTAGGCTCTCCATCCTAATTCAACACATAAGCCTCCTAGCTTATAATAACTGGCTCACCAACCTATAAAACACAACATATACACAAAGTATCCATGGCCTCAAAATCACATGCACTTAAGTTTGTTGCGCGTGATATCCCGGAATGTGCACACTTCATCATTTTAGTGCGCAATACATGTGCGTACTAAACCATGGAAGTTGGATACAAAAATGATATCAAACAACTGACCACTTTAAGTACATTTTCATTTACATTTACAATTAGGTTGGGCCTAGGGGTATTACAAACCATTTACCATAGAAATCCAGACATCGCATCCAAGAGCCATCAAATAAATTTCCATCCTTATACTAAAAAATGCATAATCATTTCCTTTGAACAACGATGCTCTATTGGAGGACATTCCTTCTTGTTCATCCATTGGATTTCTCAGAATCTTCCTTCAAGTGGTTAGACTATGGTGAAGGAACCCGTTCTGATACCAATTGTAGGAATGTTGTTCAATACTAAGAGAGGGGGGTGAATCAATATTGCTTATTTTTTTCAAATTAAATTACTTCTTTATTAATTTATAACAATTTTTCAACAAAAATGTACAAAACTATTAATTTTAAATGTAACAATCATAAAAAAAAAATATTTCATTTACAATTTATAGTTTGTAAGAGAGACCAATCTCTCTTCTTTTGAGCACCAACTCAAGGAGACACCAATCCATTGTTTTTCAAGCACCAACTTGAGGAAGCACCAACTCCCTATAAATGAACCACCAACCTATGGAGGACTCCAATCCTCTTGTTTTCAAGCACCAACCAGAGGAAGTTGAAACTCCTTGTTTGAGGCTTCAACCTATAGAGGACTCCAATCCTACCTTGCTCATCCCTTCCACCCTCACTTCATGTGAATGTTTTAAGTTCATCCTTGGACTCTGTCTATGTTATGATTTTCCGAATTAGACCACAAAGACACTCTCCTTCCATTATACCTTTCTATTTATACAATATTCCAACAAGTTTGAATTTGAAACATCATGTATGTTTGTATGAACCATTGCACCTCTTCATTTAATTTAATAATAATTGTTATAACCCTAAATTGCACCACACATGCATAACTGGCATCATGCCATCTTACGTACGATCTTTTTCAAGCCATCACTAAACAAATCTTCTAAAACACCATTGTTTTGAATGTGTATGCACCCTACACCACTATTGCCTACGTACACACGCTTGTTGCACCACTACAACCCGCGTACACTCACAAAAAGCGTGAAAAATGAAAATTGCAAAGGGATATGGGTTTCCAGGCCGTTACCTAACTAGTTGACCGCCCATATCTAGTCACCCCAACCGTTACTATCTCTTTTGGCCTATAAAATAAGGTGTTGGGGTGCCATTCCAAAAGGAAGCACGAGAGCATAGAAACTATGCCAATTTCAATATTCCCCATTTTCCCCAATATTTTGCAACCACATTGTGAGTTTGAGATAGAATTCCTTTTTCCTCCATTGCAAACCCTTGCCATTTCCCTAGAGAGAACCGAAGAGGAGAAGAATACGTGGAAGAATTTGATGCATGATGAAGAGGATCCTAGGACTGAGTTCGAGGAGCAGTTGTTGGTCTCATATTGTAAACGACTTTTGTGAGATTAATATAAAGAAATAATTTTTTCGTCCCGCCAAATGATGTCTTCAAGATTTGTGATTTATTTTCATGTTTTATTATGATGTCTAACCCACTAATCCATATGTAGAATGCATGCTTGTAGTTTCTTGTTTTTCTTTTGGTGAATTCAGGTCAGCCTTGGGAGGAGACTTGCAGTTGAGAAACAATCAAGCGCAAAGGGATCGACACCAGACGTGGAGTTTAAAGTATGCCTATCAGATCCCTATACTTTGTATTTTATGTATGATTGTGGGGTAATGATGGGATAGTTGTTAAAAGTAGGAGACTTTATACGGTTATCTCTACCTGCACTTTAGAACCTTGGTGTAGTCCATAGAGGGGTTTTCCCATAGAATTGGCGACCATACTAGGGAGGCCTCTAGGGTTTTTAGGGGATATTCGTTTTGGGTGTTTTAACTGGTTTAAATTCCTTTTTTGAGTTTTTGTAAGTGTCTGAGTCTTTAAGGGATTTTGATCTTCCATATCAGTATTCCCTGCCTTGATACTTGACAGTTATTTCCTTTTCTTAAAGAAAGTTACAGAGGTGTACGCAGCCTATAGTCGGTCTGCACGCATACATACGTGCCCTACTTTTTGACAACCTGCATACATACCTAGGATGCTCAAGTGTGAGTAGTGTGCATGTGTTGAGAAAATATTTTTTAAAGAAGAGGCAGTCATCCTCTTCCCTGACAGAAGTCATACTTCTCATGGGTTTTCTTGATCTAGTCCTGGTCTTTGTTTTTACAATCTTTAATCCTAGGCTTGATGTCAGTTTTCTTATCTTTAAAAAAAAAAAGATTTCTTGTGTTTCCTAGATTTTTTAACTTATTTTTAGTTTGAAATTTTAAGAAACATGAGTTGCATGGGGGGGGCATGAATCGTGTATTCATCATTTTCTTTTAGAATATTTTGTTATTTCTTCTTTGATTGGAAGAAATTATATAAAAAAAAAACTTAGTTTGTGAGATCTCTTTCTTTCTTGGCATTTGCTTTGCATTGTTATTTGAAAAAGAAAAATAAATTAGCATAGAGTTGTGTTTTCTTCTAATTTTAAAAGAATTTCAAAAGAAAAATAAGAAAGATAATCATTATTTTCCAGTGTTCATGTAAGTTTCATCATTTTTTGCAAGAGTCTTAATAACATCATTTGCACTACCATACCCATTTTTGAGTAAATCAAGCCTTAAAAAAAACGCTTAATTAAAATTAATTAGACGTTTTATGTTTGTAGGGTCAACAAACTAGTTTAGGGTTAGGGCATTGAATTAGGTTAGAGAGGAAACTCTTCAAGACCATTAAATCATACATTAGAGTCTAAGTTAGGGAGTGTTAAAGTCCAGTAAACGTAAAAGTTATCCGGGACACCCCTCTAACACAAGGGATAAACACGAGGTCACGTGTGGAAAGGTAGCGGAGATAACCCCTCCAAAGTTGGACCAAGCGTAGTGGGGAACGCATATAGAAGGCTTATCTTGGGATTCCATTGATCACATTTGACACAAATATTCATGGGTCTTGAATCCATTTGAGGTCCTTAGTCATCTTTCAAAACACTTTCTTTCAATACCCTTGATAGGTTTCGGGCTTGATACCCTGCTCATTGTGGTCCAACCAATTGTCAACTGTACCCACCCGGTGATTGTTCGCGAGATGGCAACCTATTTGCCTTTATTTTAGGGACTTACACAGGTGACTGAGGGGGTATACCATGGTACCTAGGGTAGACGTTAGGCCATGCTTTGCAGAGTATACCCAGAGGGTGCTTCTGTGTTTGATTTTCACTTGCACTGGTAAGTTGCTCTAGTGTTGGCTGGAATAACTGTTCTTCCTACTAGATAGTGGTCTGCTTGATTTCCCTTTAGGATTTTTTCTAACGTGTGATATTTTCTCCCTAGTTTTCCATAGTGAGTTAGTCAGTCATTTAGTTGGGTCTTTGACCTAGGGTGGTAGACCGCCCACTCTGCTGGTCGTGAGGAATTTTTGGTCTTCCACTTAGAAACGTGGAGCGACCTCTCTATAGGTGTTGTTTTTATAACACTGGTTCGTTGGAGTTAGTGTGTGAGACTTTTGCAGACTTGAACGATCCCGCAAAGGGAGAGCCTATGCATAGAATATTCATGGCTAAGGTTTTGGATGATACCAACTGTTGGAGTTGGAAGTCACTCCTGGATTGCAGTAGGAGCAGAGCCCGATGCCCATTAGTTTATGTCACGATTTGTTAAAAAGGGGGTGGTGATCGAATGGAAGTAAACTCAAAACAATATCACTCACTTAGAAAACTGGGTTGGAATATCAAGGACATATGAGGTCATGATTTAACTTAAGCCAGTAAAGTTTGCATAGTGGTGAGTAAGTGAAAGAAAGGGGAAAAATATCAGATATGAGATCCTCTCAGACCAGAGAAACTTCAAAGTAAACCTCAAACATTGCAGAACTACTACAATCAAACATACATCATATAGTTACAACAACACCCGAATGGATCATCCATACCCAGGCTTGAGATTCAGAGGAACAAGGAAAGGAAGAGGTTGGCCACCATTAAACAAGAAATCTCAAAATATCATTCTATAACCAAAGAACCAGAGGATTTGTTAAAGCTTTACAGTCGGGAGATTAGCTCTACCATCGATAGATTACAAAAATGGAAAAATTGCCTACATATACCCAAATCCAATAATGGCAGCAAAACCAAGACTTATCATTAAAAACATTACCTTTGCATGTTTACTAGCATATTGCACCTACAGTCTTTGGACGGTCATGTGCTTGTGTTAAACCCAATGAGGCTCCTAGTAACCCTGCAAAAGAATTGACTTGTCTCAAGTCCCTTTCTAAACTTTCCAATTATGGTGGAGACGATGTCAAACCACCACCAACCACCTCAATAACTACTTCCATGGGATTGGGAACGACCCGACCAACTCTGCATTCTTGGAATGTGGAATCCTTCTCATGCTACCACCTGGATTGGTTGAATGGCCTAATGGATAAGGCATGGAGGTTGGTGCGAAGACTGGGGCATATAATTGGAAGTGGTGGATGAGCGGTGACCAGGCAGGGATGAGTGGAATCAGTGAATGAGGAGGTGACAGGACATGATTGGTCGAGGGAGGACACGCTGCTTATGAGGGAGCGATGCAGAAAAGAGAGGGACAGGTGTCAGAAGGCAAGATGTTGAAACAAGAATAAGGTGGGATAGGATGGTGTTGAATGGAGGTAAGATATGGAGTGGAAGATAGGTGGTGGAAGATGAAAGGTGGAGGAAATCATGAGGGGATGATAAGGGGACCCACTTTAAGCTGCCAATTCCAGACCCCTCCCCCTTCATTAAAGGCAGAATAGTGGGGGGGGTCTGGAATCCATCCTCAGTCGCAAATCCGGGCACCTTGATCCTAGCTGCTCAAACTTGCGCACTCAATTCCAGAACCCCCCCTCCGCCTTAAAGGTAGAAAGGTGAGGGGGCTTTGGAATCCAATCTTTCTCGTAGATCTGGGTGCACAGATCCCGGCTACCCAATTTTGTCCACTGCTTAACGAAACATGCATTGCACCCAAAACTTAGGGTAAGTGGGTTTTTACTCCACTTCTTGCCATCTTTTCGCCAAAAAGGGTCACCTATTAGGAAAAATACCCCCCGACATGTTTAGGTGATAACATTAGGCTCCATGGGGGATATAATCATCCATATGATTCTCTAAGAACTCATTTTGCAGTTCCAGTACCTTGTTGTTGGGCTATGGAGTCATTTATTAAGTCGAAGATAAATAGAAAACAATATTTATAAAAACAGAGGAGTTGTCTGAGGCTCAAACAAAACATTTCTTTAGGAAATACCCATTTACTGGGCCATTAAAAAATTCTTCACCCTCCAAATCCTGCAACCTATAAGTGTTGCTCGAGAATACTTCAGATATTTTGAGGGGCCCAATCCAGAGGGCTCGGACTTGAAAGAAGCAACATTATCGATGACAATTCTGCTGGGATAGCCAAATCGGGCTATGATATCCTCCAGGAAGCTGATAATTACCTTGTGAGAAGCACTCCTGGTGGGGGAAACTTCTATCCACTTGGTGAAATGGTTTGTTGTAGTCAGGATCCATCTGTGCTGGCCACTTGAAGGAGGATGAATTTCTCCAATGAAGTCCAACCCCCACTGTTGAAAGGGTGTTGAAGCTACTAATATTTGAGTTGCTTCTTTCCTGAGAATATTTGGCATTTGATGCAAGCTCTGACTTCTCTGCAAACATCAGTGAATAAGGTGGTCTAGTAGTACCCATCCCTGAAAATTTTATGAGCTATGGTCTTCCAGAAATGATGACCTCCACAAAGGCCACTGTGGAAATCAAACATAACTTTATGGGCTTTTTGTGGATTCAGACACCTCAGGAACACCCCTAGAGGGTCTCTCCAGTACAAGGCTTGGTCAATAAGGCAATATCTAACCACCTTGAGCTTTAAATATCTTGCCTTTCATTTTCTCGTTCCATCAGGAGGCTTCAACTCTTGCAGAAAGTACAAAATGTCTTTGTACCAGGTGCATTCTGCTAGTGATAAACCACCTTGAGAGCTTTGATTGGATGACTCAGCTTGCTGATTTCCTGAGCAAGCGTTGATGAATATAACCCCCAAGGCCTTGCAATTGGATTCATCCAACATCTTGGATAAACCATGCCCTTTTACCAACTTGGTGGGATTAATCTCCAGGTCAAACTCCAGGATCTTAGCAATCCATTTACGTCTTCTCCCATCTATGTCAGGCTATATAAGGATGTCCTTCACAGAGGCTAAAGGAACGTATGCAGTCACTCTTGATTGCAAGACATGGACTCTGAAATATTTGAGAGCTTTCACCGAGGCATAGGCCTACTTCTCCATGATATCGTACCTGATTTCTACATCTCTCAATGCCTTACTGAAGAAGGAAATAGGTTTCTCTCACCCTTCCTCATTTTTCTACAAGAAGACTGTTGCTACTGTATCAAAAGAAGAAAAAGAAAAAATTAGGAAATCCTTGGAATTATCAGGACTGATCAGCACAGGTGCCTCAGTCAATGCCTATTTTATTTGGACAAAAGATTCCTTGGGCTCAACAATCCAATTTAATTCATTTCCATTTCTGAGCATGGTTGTGATGTGTTTCACCATTTCAACACAATTTTAGACGAACCACCTCAGAAAGTTAATCTTCCCTAAAAAAACCTGGACTTCCTTTCTAGACCTAGGAAGTGACAGGGTCTGAATTGCTTCTACCCTACTGGGATCAATTCTCACTCCCTCTGCTGATACTATATGGCCTAACAGCTTCCCCTCCTTCATAGAAAACAAATATTTCTTGGGATATAAGGAAAGGCCAAACTTCTAGCATTTCAAGAAAACTTTTCTTAAGTGACAGCAGTGCTCTTTATCAGACCTGGAGAAGACTGTGATGTCATCTAGATAGACCACCACAAACTGATCTTTCTCCCCGATGAAGGCTATATCCATGGCTCGCTGAAATTTTTCTCCTGCATTCATCAATCCAAAAGGCATTTTGGCATACATGAATGTGCCCTAAGGAGTGGTGAAGGTTGTTTTTTCTCTGTCCTCCGGCATGACTGATATCTGATTATAGCTATAAAAACCATCAATCATGGATATCCTAGATGCACCAGTTACCCTCTAAAATATGTGTTCCATGTTGGGAAAGGGATAATTTTCCTTCTTTGAGCACCTATTTAGGTTCCTGAAATCAACACAGAGCCTGATTTCTCCACTTTTATTCCTCACCGGGAAAAAATTGGCCACCCATTCAGAATATCTCAAGGGGACAATAATTTGGGCATCTAACAACTTCTTCACCTCTCTCTCCATGACAGGCAACAACATGGGATTTATCTATCTTAGCTTCTTCGTAAAGGGCTTAGCCTCTTCCTTCAGTGGGATCTTGTGTTCAATGACAGATCTATCATATGTCTTGAGCTCTTCATAGGTCCATGCAAACACATCAGAAAATTTCCTTAATAACTCAGTATATTTGGCCCTCTGTTCTTAGGTCAGGATGCTTGACAACTTGAGAAACCTAGGTTCCTCTTGTGTGCCAATGTTGCACTCAGCTGTATCATCATCTCCTCTTGAAATCCTACCCTTTACTGCCACATCATTCCCATCGAACTGTCATTCTAAAGGGACTAGGCCCTTCAGAATGTGATTGTTGGGCAACTGAACAATATGGTGATTAACAATTTTGTTTAAAAATACCACAGGGTGAGGATCACCTTCGGGATTAGGGTCCTAATCAATGTGCGATACAAAAAATTCATCGATGGATTGAAGAAATGTTTTGATCTCAAGATCATCTTCGAACACCTTCCAATGCTTGATATTGTTTGGAACAAATGGCCTATATCTTGTCTCGACCTCATATTTGATCTTTGGCAATAGAGGGATCTTGAACAGGCTATTTGAGATAGCTAAGGAATCGACCAAAGTATTTTCCTCTCTAGGAATAAAACAAATGTTGAAATCTAAGAAAAAATTATCAATCAGGTCCCACACCTCATTTATGTAACTTTTGAGTCAAGGATTCTTTGCCTGATAAGCATTTTTGACTTTCCGAATTATCAAATACGCATCTCTGAACACTGCTACCTCCTATATTCCCATTTATTTTTCTACCCTTAAACCCAGAACCAGAGCTTCATATTCTTCCACATTGTTGGTAGTTTCAAATTCCAGCTTGTATGACAGGGATATGGTTTTAGAAGAAGCTTCATCGAAGAACATCTTCCAAACAAAGGTGGTTGGAGGAGGTATCTCATGATTAAAAATGGGTTTCTTTTTTATCTGTAAAGGGGCTTCAGGAGTCTCAGTGATCTGTAATAAACTAGACCCCGAATCAGTGTCAAGTGCAAAGATGGGATGATTGGTGGGGTTTTCTTCATCACTAACAATGTAGGCTAGTTGAGATTCTCTGTACAACCTATTGTGTTCCCCTCCAAATACTGGAATGGTGGCATATGTGAGATCCATCTGTAATGTTCCTCCAAGTCTTTTGATCCAAGATCTTGACAACAACATGCCAAACTTGGGGGGAACATCAACTACCACAATGTCCATGACCACACTCTTCATTGGCAACTAAAATAAAGAGACCACCAAGTCTTTTATGACTCCAAGAGATTGCACCCTCCTTGAATCAAAGGAGTATATATTGTGATAAGCCTTTGTCACTTCCAGTCCCAATTCCTCCATGACTATTTTGGGCATAAGGTTGTGGGAAGCTCCTGAATCCATGAGGCAATTATGCAGTACTTTATCGTGTATGTTCAGGGATGTGTAAAAGGGAGGGGATGAATCATCTATGTCTTCTACCATGGGGCCTAGGACGACTGCTGGCTTTTCATCTTGAAGATTTACTAAGTCTGTAGAAGGCTGGGGGGACTCAGATTGTAGCATCTTGGAGAGGGACCTTTTGAAATCTTCATTTTTAACTAGCTCAGAGAGGGGTACAGGAATCCTAATCTTATGAATTTCATGCTCAAAACTAAAGGAGGAAATAGGCTTAGGATCTTCCCTTACCTCAGAGACAGGTTCTCTAGCTGCTATCGAAGTATTCTAAGTTTTATTTTCTTTAGTAGTGATTGTTGCAGGTCTAGCAGGCCTTTCTGCTATGAGGGGTTGATCATGGCTATCAAAATATCTTTCTTTCTTCTTTGACCTGAGATGGTATCTATTAGGAGTGTTGTTGGCTCTTTCCCCTTTACCCAACTCATTGAATTGACTTTTCATAAGGGATTATTCATATATAGATTGATTCAAATGGGGAAAAGGGAATGTGTCTTCAGTACAGTGAATTTTAGGGTCGAGCTCATCTACCTCCTCTCATTCCTCATGAGCAACTAGGTTATTTTGGAGAGGGGTTTGGATCCTCTGCTCATCTCTGTCTCTGCTTCTTTGTTCCCTTGGCAAGGCATGTGGCACATTGTTGCTATGCCTCCTGAAACCTCTGTTATTAGTATTCTGGGGATTTCTGTACATGGGCTTCCCTTCTAACTCCCACCTTTCCATTCTGGCCGAAAGCGATTTTATCACTTTAGTTACCTCGTTTGTTTGAAGGGAAAGGGGAGAGGAATTGGATGGGGATGCTTCATGTCTTTTCCTGGATATGTCTCTATTGGCCTTATTCCCGAGTCGCTCAACAACCAATATGTTAGACTCTACTTCCACGGCTACATCCTGCATGTGAGCTAGAGTAGTAGCTCTCCTTTCCCTCAACAAAAGGCAAAAATCGGGATCAAAAGCGCTAGCATATGTGATATTAGAAAAGGCTTCCGAGGGATTTATCTCAGGGGGGATTTTATTATACATTTTATTGAATCTCTTGGAGAAGTCAAAGATAGACTCTCCTTCCTTTCTCTTCAAAGATCCAAACTCTGTCATGTAATACATGAAGTCTTTTTTGTCTGCCCATTGTCTCAATAAGGCATTATCCAAAGCCTCAATCCCATCTATAGATCTAGGAGGCAGGGCCCTAAACCACTTTCTATCCTCACCTTCAAGGCTATGGATGAAAATCCTCATCCATACGTCTGCATGCATGATAACATGATCATCTGTGAAGTTGTAAAAGGCTTCGAGGTGTTCTTCTGCAGTAATGTCCCCTTCGCCTGTAAACTTGGGTAGCTTCTTAAGGTAGCCATCTGCTGGAAGGGCATTGAGAGGCTGAGGTAACAAAAGGGGAGCATATCTAGCAGCTATTATAGCCTCCATCCTGGTCATGGGGGGATTTTCTTCTCCCATAGGAATATTAGGTGGAGGAGAACTCGGAGGAGAAGGAGCTCGAATAAGGAATATTCGGAATGCGCTACCGGGTGGAAGGGAAAACAACATAGGATTCAGAGAGAAGGATAAAGGGCTTGAGTTAACAGATGCTTGTCTCTGTACAATAGCAACAATAGTAACAAGAGGAGCGGTAGTGAAATATTCTATGGTCCAAGGTCTGCACCAAGGCACAACTTTAGGGGAGAGGGGAGTGACAAGGATTTCTCCATCCTGATCGGGAGGGGAAAACTCAGGAGGAACAATCCCGAAATTCAGGAAACGAGAAACTTCAGAAACAGGTCTGCTAGGAAGATGAGAAGAAGAAAAAGGAGTTTATATAGAAGGAGATGGCAAATTACCTCCAGATCAGCTTCAGGCGTAGCTAGAGGCAATTGTGTATGGGACCGCATGTGTCTACCTCCAGAAGCAACAACTAACATAGCAGGTTCGACCTAGTGGATTCATCACAATGGATTCACTAGGTGCAGAATAGCAATCTTCAAGGGCTCTGATGCTTGATGCACATTCAGAATCAGAGCCTCAATGTTGTTCAATCCTAGGGAAAATTTTCAATTTCGTCCCCAACAACGGTGCCAGAAAGATTAGCGTTGGAAGTCACTCCTGGATTGCAGCAGGAGCAGAGCCCGACACCCATCAGTTTATGTCATGATTTGTTAAAAAGGGGGTGGTGATCGAATGGAAGTAAATTCAGAACAATATCGCTCACTCAGTAAACTGGGTTGGAACAACAAGGACATATGAGGTCTTGATTTAACTTAAGCCAGTAAAGTTTGCATATTGGTGAGTAAGTGAAAGAAAGGGAAAAAGTATTAGAGATGAGATCCTCTCAGACCAGAGAAACTTCAAAGTAAACCTAAAACGTCGCAGAACTAATACAATCAAACATACATCATATAGTTACAAAAACATCCGACTGGATTATCCATACCCAGGCTTGAGATTCATAGGAACAAGGAAAGGAAGAGGTTGACTGCCATTAAATAAGAAATCTCAAAATATCATTCTATAACCAGAGAACTAAAGGCTTTGTTAAAGCTTTACAGTTGGGATCTTAGCTCTACCATCGATAGATTACAAAAATGGAAAAATTACCTACATATACAAAAAACCAATAACGACAACAAAACCAAGACTTATCATTAAAAACATTACGTCTGCATGTTTATTAGCAGACTACACCTGCAGTCTCTGGATGGTCATGCACTTGTGTCAGACGCAACCAGGCTCCTGGAAACCCTGCAAAATAATTGACCTGTCTCAGGTCCCTTTCCGGACTTTCCATTTATGGTCGAGACGATGTCTAACCACCACCAACCACCTCAATAACTGCTTCCTTGGGATTGGAAACGGCCCGGCCAACTCTGCATTCTTGGAATGTGGAATCCTTCTTGTCCTGCCACCTAGATCGACTAAACGACCTAATGGATAAGGCATGGAGGCCGGTGTGAAGACTGGGGCACATAATTGGAAGCGGTGGATGAGTGGTGACCAGGCAGGGATGTGGGGAATTAGCGAATGAGGAGGTGACGGGACATGATTGGTCGAGGGAGGACACGCTGCTTATGAGGGAGCGATGCGGAAAAGAGAGGGACAGGTGTGAGAAGGCAAGATGTTGAAATGAGAATAAGGTGGGCTAGGATGGCAGAGAATGGAGGTGAGATATGGAGTGGAAGACAGGTGGTAGAAGAT
>SNQJ01S0051855.1:17603-43255 GCA_010110895.2 Picea sitchensis
GGCTTAAAGTGAGTCCCCTTATCATCCCCTCACGATTGCCTCCACCTTTCATCTTCCGCCACTTGTCTTCCACTCCATATCTCACCTCCATTCTTTGCCATCCTAGCCCACCTTATTCTCATTTCAACATCTTGCCTTCTCACACCTGTCCCTCTCTTTTCCGCATCGCTCCCTCATAAGCAGCGTGTCCTCCCTCGACCAATCATGTCCCGTCACCTCCTCATTCGCTAATTCCCCTCATCCCTGCCTGGTCACCGCTCATCCACTGCTTCCAATTATGTGCCCCAGTCTTCACACCGGCCTCCATGCCTTATCCATTAGGTCGTTTAGTCGATCTAGGTGGCAGCACAAGAAGGATTCCACATTCCAAGAATGTAGAGTTGGCCGGGCCGTTTCCAATCCCAAGGAAGCAGTTATTGAGGTGGTTGGTGGTGGTTAGACATCGTCTCGACCATAAATGGAAAGTCCGGAAAGGGACCTGAGACAGGTCAATTATTTTGCAGGGTTTCTAGGAGCCTGGTTGCGTCCGACACAAGTGCATGACCATCCAGAGACTGCAGGTGTAGTCTGCTAATAAACATGCAGACGTAATGTTTTTAATGATAAGTCTTGGTTTTGTTGTCGTTATTGGTTTTGTGTATATGTAGGCAATTTTTCCGTTTTTGTAATCTATCGATGGTAGAGCTAAGATCCCAACTGTAAAGCTTTAACAAAGTCTTTAGTTCTCTGGTTATAGAATGATATTTTGAGATTTCTTATTTAATGGCAGTCAGCCTCTTCCTTTCCTTGTTCCTATGAATATCAAACCTAGGTATGGATAATCCAGTCGGATGTTTTTGTAACTATATGATGTATGTTTGATTGTATTAGTTCTGCGACGTTTTAGGTTTACTTTGAAGTTTCTCTGGTCTGAGAAGATCTCATATCTAATACTTTTTCCCTTTCTTTCACTTACTCACCAATATGCAAACTTTATTGGCTTAAGTTAAATCAAGACCTCATATGTCCTTGTTGTTCCAACCCAGTTTACTGAGTGAGCGATATTGTTCTGAATTTACATCCATTCGATCACCACCCCCTTTTTAACAAATCATGACATAAACTGATGGGTGTCGGGCTCTGCTCCTGCTGCAATCCAGGAGTGACTTCCAACGCTAATCTTTCTGGCACCGTTGTTGGGGACGAAGTTGAAAATTTTCCCTAGGATTGAACAACATTGAGGCTCTGATTCTGAATGTGCATCAAGCATCAGAGCCCTTGAAGATTGCTATTCTGCACCTGGTGAATCCATTGTGATGAATCCACTAGGTCGAACCTGCTATGTTAGTTGTTGCTTCCAGAGGTAGACACATGCGGTCCCATCCACAATTGCCTCTAGCTACGCCTGAAGCTGATCTGGAGGTAATTCGCCATCTCCTTCTATATAAACTCCTTTTTCTTCTTCTCATCTTCCTAGCAGACCTGTTTCTGAAGTTTCTCGTTTCCTGAATTTCGGGATTGTTCCTCCTGAGTTTTCCCCTCCCGATCAGGATGGAGAAATCCTTGTCACTCCCCTCTCCCCTAAAGTTGTGCCTTGGTGCAGACCTTGGACCATAGAATATTTCACTACCTCTCCTCTTGTTACTATTGTTTCTATTGTATAGAGACAAGCATATGTTAAATCAAGCCCTTTATCCTTCTCTCTGAATCCTATGTTGTTTTCCCTTCCACCCGGTAGCGCATTCCCAATATTCCTTATTCAAGATCCTTATCCTCCGAGTTCTCCTCCACCTAATATTCCTATGGGAGAAGAAAATCCCCCCATGACCAGGATGGAGGCTATAATAGCTGCTAGATATGCTCCCCTTTTGTTACCTCAACCTCTCAATGCCCTTCCAGCAGATGGCTACCTTAAGAAGCTACCCAAGTTTACAGGCGAAGGGGACATTACTGCAAAAGAACACCTCGAAGCCTTTTACAACTTCACAGATGATCATGTTATCATGCATGCAGATGTATGGATGAGGATTTTCATCCATAGCCTTGAAGGTGAGGCTAGAAAGTGGTTTAGGGCCCTGCCTCCTAGATCTATAGATGGGATTGAGGCTTTGGATAATGCCTTATTGAGACAATGGGCAGACAAAAAAGACTTCATGTATTACATGACAGAGTTTGGATATTTGAAGAGAAAGGAAGGAGAGTCTGTCTTTGACTTCTCCAAGAGATTCAATAAAATGTATAATAAAATCCCCCCTGAGATAAAACCCTCAGAATCCTTTTCTAAGATCACTTATGCTAGCGCTTTTGATCCCGATTTTTGCCTTTTGTTGAGGGAAAGGAGAGCTACTACTCTAGCTCACATGCAGGATGTAGCCGTGGAAGTAGACTCTAACATATTGGTTGTTGAGCGACTCAGGAATAAGGCCAATAGAGACATATCCAGGAAAAGACATGAAGCCTCCCCATCCAATTCCTCTCCCCTTTCCCTTCAAACAAACGAGGTAACTAAAGTGATAAAATCGCTTTCAGCCAGAATGGAAAGGTGGGAGTTAGAAGGGAAGCCCATGTACATAAATCCCCAGAATACTAATAATAGAGGTTTCAGGAGGCATAGCAACAATGTGCCACATGCCTTGCCAAGGTAACACAGAAGCAGAGACAGAGATGAGCAGAGGATCCAAACCCCTCTCCAAAATAACCTAGTTGCTCATGAGGAATGAGAGGAGGTAGATGAGCTTGACCCTAAAATTCACTGTATTGAAGACACATTCCCTTTTCCCCATTTGAATCAATCTATATATGAAGAATCCCTTATGAAAAGTCAATTCAATGAGTTGGGTAAAGGGGAAAGAGCCAGCAACACTCCTAATAGATACCATCTATGAGCAGAGGATCCAAACCCTTCTCCAAAATAACCTAGTTGCTCAAGTGAGGAATGAGAGGTAGGATGAGCTTGACCCTAAAATTCAATGTATTGAAGACACCTCTCATTTTCCCCATTTGACTTAATCTATATATGAAGAATCCCTTTATGAAAAGTCAATTCAATGAGTTGGTAAAAGGGGAAAGAGCCATTCTAATAGATACCCATCTCAAAGTCAAAGAAGAAAGAAAGATATTTTGATAGCTAAGGATCAACCCCTTTCAGACTTCCAAGAGATTCAATAAAATGTATAATAAAAATCCCCTCGAGATAAAGCCTCCCTAAGCCTCTGCTAAGATCACTTCTGCTAGTTCTTTTGATCCCAAATTTTGCCTTTTGTTGAGGGAAAGGAGAGCTACTCACTGCCTCACATGCGGATGTAGCCGCGGGCGGTAGATTCTAACATATTGGCTGTTGACCACCTCATGAATAAGGCCAATAGAGACATATCTAGAAAGAGACATGAAGCCTCCCCCATCCAATTCCTCTCAAAACAAACGAGGTAACCAAAAGTGATAAAAATCATTTCTACCGTAATGGCAGCAAGGTGGGAGTTAGGTTGAGCACACATTCTTCTGCCAAGGAAATGCAGCGGCAGATGAGATGAGCAGAGGATCCAAACCCCTCTCCAAAATAACCTAGTTTCCCATGAGGAAAGAGAGGGAGATAGATGAGTTTGGCTCAAAAATTCACTGTATTGAAGACACATTCCCTTTTCCCCATTTGAATCAATCTATATATGAAGAATCCCTCATTATGAAAAAGTCAATTGCCTGAGTTGGGTAAAGGGAAAGAGCCAACACTTGCATAGATACAGTCTTAGGTCAAAAAATAAAGAAGGGATTTTTGATAGCCATGATCAACCCCTCACAGCGTAGTAAAAGGCCCGCTAGACCAAGTAGTCAAATCACTATACAGAAAAATAAAACTTAGAATACTTCGATAGCAGCTAGAGAACCCGTCTCTGAGGTAAGGAAAGATCCTAAGCCTATTTCCTCCTTAGTTTTGAGCATGAAATTCATAAGATTAGGGTTCTCCGTAATTCTCTCCTCGAAGCTAAGTTAAAAATGAAGATTTCAAAGGTCCCTCTCCAAGATGCTACAACCTGAGTCCCCAAATTTCTCTACGGACTTAGTAAATCTTCAAGATGAAAAGCCGCCAGTCCTAGGCCCCATGGTAGAAGCATTATGATGATTCATCCTCTCCCTACACATCCCCCTAACATACACGACATAAAGTAATCGCATAATTGCCTCTGATTCGTATCTTCCCACAACCTTATGCCCAAAAATAGTCATGGAGGAATTGGGACCTGAAGTGACAAAAGGCTTATCACAATATATACCCTTTGATCTGCTGAGGGTGTAATGTCTTGGAGTCATCAAAGGCATGGTGGTGTCTTTATTTTAGTTGCCAATGAAGAGTGTGGTCATGGGATAGTAGAGAAGCTGATGTTCCAAGTTTGGCATGTTGTTGTCAAGATCTTGATTAAGAAGACTTGAGGAACATTACAGATGGATCTCATATGCCACCATTCCAAAGATTGGAGGGGAAACAAAAGAGGTTAAATGCAGAATCCTTCAACTAGCCTTGAAGACATTATTAGTGATTAAGAAAACCCCACCAATCATCCCATATTTTCACTCGACACTCCATCTGGGTCTAGTTTATTACAGACACCTGAGACTCCCCGGGTTCTTTACAGAGCAAAAGAAAACCCATTTTAATCATGAGATAATTCTCCTCCAACCACATTTGTTTGGAATATGTTCTTCGATGAAGCTTCTTTCTAAAACCATATCCCCTGCCATACAAGCTCGGAATTTGAAACTACCAACAATGTAAGAACATGAAGCTCCTCGGGTTCTGGGTTTAAGGGTTGTAAAATAAATGGGAATAGAGGAGGTAGCATTGTTCAGAGATGCTGAGTTGATATTCTGCAGTCAAAAATGCTTATCGCTAAGCATCCTCGGATCAAAAGTTACAAAAATGAGGTGTGGGACCCGATTGATAATTTTTCTTAGATTTCAACATTTGTTTTATTCCTAGAGAGGAAAATACTTTGCCCAATTCCTTAGTTGTCTCAAATAGCCCTGCTCAAGATCCCCATTGCCAAAGATCAAATATGAGTCGAGACAAGATATAGGCTTATCCTGCTCCAAAACAATATCAAGCATTGGAATGTGTTTGAAGATGATCTTGAGATCAAAACATTTCTTCAATCCATCGATGAATTTTTTGTATCGCACATTGATTAGGACCCTAATCCCGGCGGTGATCCTCACCGGTATTTTTAAAACAAAAATTGTTAATCACCATATTGTTCGGCCTGTTCAACAATCAATCACATTCCGAAGGGCCTAGTCCCTTTAGAATGACAGTTCGATGGGAATGATGGGCGCAAGAAGGGTAGGATTTCAAGAGGAGATGATGATACAAATGAGTGCAACATTGGCACACAAGAGGAAACTGGTTTCTAAGTTGTCACATCCTCAATCAAGAACAAGAGGGCCAACATAATCGAAAGTTATTAAGGAAATTTTCTGATGTGTTTGCATGGACCCTGAAGAGCTCAAGACATATGATAGATCCGCCATTGAACACAAGATCCCATCAAGGAAGAGGCTAAGCCCCTTTACTTAAGAAGCTAAGATAGATAAATCCCATGTTGTTGCCTCGTCATGGAGAGAGAGGTGAAGAAGTTGTTAGATGCCCAAATTATTGTCCCCTTGAGATATTCAAAATGGATAGCCAATCTTTTCCCGTGAGGAATAAAAGTGGGAGAAATCAGTTCTCTGTTGATTTCAGGAACCCAAACAGGAGCTCAAAGAAAGACAATTATCCCTTCCCAACATGGAACACATATTTTGTGAGGGTAACCGGTGCATCTAGGATATCCATGATTGATGGTTTTATAGCTATAATCGACATCGCCATGCCTGAGGATAGGGAGAAAACAACCTTCACTACTCCTTGGGGAATATTCATGTATGCCAAAATGCCTTTGGATTGATGAATGCGTGAGCAAAATTTCAACAGCCATGGATATAGCCTTCATCTGGGAGAAAGACCGGTTCGTGGTAATCTATCTAGATAACATCACGGTCTTCTCCGTGTCCCATAGAGTTAATCACACAATTTAGGAAAGTTTTCTTGAAATGCTAGAAGTTTGGCCTTTCCTTATATCCCAAGAAATATTTGTTTTCTCTGAAGGAGGGGAATCATAGGCCATATAGTTCACAGAGGGAGTGAGAATTGATCCTTACAGGGTAGAAGCAATTCAAGCCATGTCACTTCCTAGGTCTAGAAAGGAAGTTCAGTTTTTTTTAGTGAAGATTAACTTTCTGAGGTGGTTCGTCTAAAATTGTGTTGAAATGGTGAAACACATCACAACCATGATAAGGAAGGATAGTGAAATCAAATAGACTACTGAGTCCCATAATTCTTTTGATCAAATAAAAAAGGCATTGACTGAGGCACCCGTGGCCGACAACCTCGATCATTCCAAGGATTTCCTAATTTTTCTTTTTCTTCTTTGATACAGTAGCAACAAGCCTTCTTGTAGAAAAATGAGGAAAGGTGAGAGCAACCCATTTCCTTTTTTATCAAGGCATTGAGAGATGTAGAAATCGTGCACGATATCATGAGAAGTAGGCCTATGCCTTGGAGAAAGCTCTCCGTATTTCTGTGAGTCCATGTCTTGCAATCAAGAGTGACTACAGACACGCTCCTTTAGCCTCCTCGCGGAAGGACATCCTTATATAGCCCGACATAGACGGAAGAAGACGAAATGGGTTGCTAAGATCCTGGAGTTTGACCTCGAGATTAATCCCACCAAGTTAATAAAAGGGCATTATTTATCCAAGATGCTGGATGAATCCAATTGGTGTGCCTTGGGGTTATATTCATCAACTATTGTTTCGTGGAAATCGCCAGTCGAAGCCATCCAATCAAAGCCTCTGGTTATGGTTTATCACTAGCAGTAATGCACCCTCGGTACAAAGACATTTCCAGACTTCTCTCGCAAGAGTTGAAGCCTCCCATTGGAACGAAAATGAAAGGCAAGATATTTAAAGCTCAAGGTGGTTATTAGATATTGCCCTATTGACCAGGCTTCCTTGTAATCGAGAGACCCTAGGGGTGTTCCCAGGTGTCCTAATCCACAAAAGCCCATAAAGTTAAGGTTTGATTTCCACAAAGGGTCTTTGTGGAGGTCATCATTTCTGGAAGACCATAGCTCATAAAATTTTCAGGGATGGGTACTACTAGACCACCTTATTCACCTACGTTTGCAGGGAAGTTAGAGATTGCATCAAATGCCAAATATTCTCAGGAAAGTAGTAGCTCAAATCTCTGCCACTAAATATTGTAGTAGCTTCAACACCCTTCAACAAAGGGGGTTGGACTTCATTGGAGAAATTCATCCTCCTCAAGTGGCCAACACAGATGCATGGATCCTGACTACAACAAACCATTTCACCAAGTGGATAGAAAGTATTCCCACCGTGAGTGCTTCACAAGGTAATTATCACTGAGGATATCATAGCCCGGTTTGACTGTCCCAGAATTGTCATCGGCAATGTTGCTTCTCAAGTCCGAGTCTCTCCGGATTGGGCCCCCAAAATATCCGGTATTATCAAATAACACTTATAGGTTGTAGTATTTGGAGGGTGAAGAATTTTTAATGGCCCAGTAAATGGTATTTCCCAAAGAAATGTTTTGTTTGAGCCTCGACGCATCATTTTTATAAATATTGTTTTCATTTATCTTCGGAATTTAATAAATGACTCCATAGCCCAACAACAAGGTAATCGGAACTGCAAAATGAGTTCTTAGAGCATCATATGGATGATTATATCCTTATGGAGCTCCAATGTTAGCACACCCCAAACATGTCGTGGGGGTATTTTTCCCATTAGGGTGACCCCTTTGGCGAAAGATGGCAAGAAGTGGAGTAAAACCCACTTACCCTAAGTTTTGGGTGCAATGCATGTTTCAAGGCCGGACACAATCGGTAGCCGATCCGCGTAACCTGTGATTCATTTAGAAAGATTGATTCCAAAGCCCCCTCACCTTCTACCCTTTAAGGCTGAGGGGGTTCGGAATTGAGTGCACAAGTTTGGAGCAGCCTAGGATCAAGGTGCCCTCGGATTTAAGGGACCGAGGATGATTCCGTAATTCCCCCACTATTCTTCCTTTAATGAAGGGGAGGGGTATGGAATTGGCGCCTTTAAAGTGGGTCCCCTTATCATCCCCTCATGATTTCCTCCACCTTTCATCTTCCACCACCTATCTTCCACTCCATATCTCACCTCCATTCAACACCATCCTATCCCACCTTATTCTTGTTTCAACATCTTTCCTTCCACACTGGCCCCTCTCCTTTGTGCATCGCTCCGTCATAAGCAATGTGTCCTCCCTCGATCAATCATGTCCTGTCACCTCCTCATTTGCTGATTCCACTAATCCCTGCCTGGTCACTGCTCATCCACCACTTCCAATTATATGCCCCAGTCTTCGCACCAACCTCCATGCCTTATCCATTAGGCCATTCAACCAACTGTGTGGTAGTATTGAGAAGGATCTCCCACATTCCAAGAATGCGAGTTGTTTGGTCGCTCCCAACCTGTGGAAGTACTTATTGAGGTGGTTGGTGGTGGTTTGACATCACCTCCACCCTAATGGGAAAGTTTAGAAAGGGACTTGAGACAAGTCAATTCTTTTGCAGGGTTACTAGGAGCCTCGTTGGGTTTAACACAAGCACATGACCATCCAAAGACTACAGGTGAAGTATGCTAGTAAACATGCAAAGGTAATGTTTTTAATGATAAGTCTTGTCTTTGTCAGCCATTATTGGATTTGGGTATATGTAGGCAATTTTCCATTTTGACCCATCGGTAGAGCTAATCTCCGAATCGTAAAGCTTTAAACAAATCCTCGTTCTTTGGTTATAGAATGATATTTTGAGATTTCTTGTTTAATGGTGGCCAACCTCTTCCTTTCCTTGTTCCTCTAAATCTGAAACCCTGGGAATGGATGATCCATTCTGGGTGTTGTTGTAACTATATGATGTAAGGTTTGATTGTAGTAGTTCTGCAATGTTTGAGGTTTACTTTTAAGTTTCTCTGGTCCGAGAGGATCTCATATCTGATATTTTTCCTTTCTTTCACTTTTACTCACCACTATGCAAACTTTACCTGGCTTAAGTTAAATCATGACCTCATATGTCCTTGATATTCCAACCCGCCAAGTGAGTGATATTGTTTGAGTTTACTCCCATTCGACACCACCCCCTTTAACAAATCGCGGACATAAACTAATGGGCATCTGCCATGCTTCCTACCGCAGAATTCAGTAGTGACTTCCAACTCCAACAGTTGGTATCATCCAAAACCTTAGCCATGAATATTCTATGCATAGGCTCTCCCTTTGCGGGATCGTTCAAGTCTGCTGCAAAAAGTCTCACACACTAACTCCAACGAACCAGCTGTTATAAAAACAACACCTATAGAGAGGTCGCCCACGCTTCTAAGTGGAAGACCAAAATTCCTCACTCTACTCGCCAGAGTGGCTATTTTACCACCCTAGGGTCAAAGAGACCAACTAAATGGACTGACTAACTCACTATGGAAAACTAGGGAGAAAATATCACACGTTAGAAAAAATCCTAAAGGGAAATCAAGTGCACTCACTATCTAGTAGGAAGAACAAATACTTCCAGCCAACACTAGGAGCAACTTATCAAGGTAAGTGAAAATCAAACACGAAGCACCCTCCTGGTATACCTCTCAGCATGGCCTAACGCTCAATTCTAGGGTACCATGGTGAGCACTCTCAACACCGTAAGTCCCTAAAATAAAAGGCAAATAGGTTGCCATCTCATGAACAATCACCGGTGGGTACAGTTGACAATTGGTTGGACCACAATGAGGTATCAAGTCTAAACCTATCAAGGGTATTGAAAGAAAAGTGTTTCTGGAAGATGACTAAGGACCCAAATGGATTCAAGACCCATGAATATTTGTGTCAAATGTGATCAATGGAATCCCAAGACAAGTCCTCGATATGTGTTCTCCATTACGTTTGGTCCAGCTTTGGAGTGTTTATCTTCGCTGCCTTTCCTCACGCAAACTCGTTTTTTTATCCCCTTTGTTAGAGGGGTGTCCCGGATAACTTTTAATGCTTAATGGACTTTAACACTCCCTAACTTAGACTCTAATGTATGATTTAATGGTCTTGAAGAGTTTCCTAACCTAATTCAATGCCCTAACCCTAAACTAGTTTGTTGGATCTCTACAAACATAAAACGCCTAATTATCCTTAATTAAGCCGCTTTTTTAATGGCTTGATTTACTCAAAAATGGGTATGGTAGTGCAAATGATGTTATTAAGACTCTTGCAAAATGATGAAACTTACATGAACAATGACAAAGAATGATTATCTTTCTAACTTTTTCTCTTTGAAATTTTTAAAATTAGAAGAAAACACAACTCTATGCTAATTTATTTTTCTTTTCAAATAACAATGCAAAGCAAATGCCAAGAAAGAAAGAGATCTCACAAACTAAGTTTTTTTTTTTTTATATAATTTCTTCCAACTCAAAGAAGAAATAACAAAATATCTCTTAAAAAGAAAATGATGAATACACTCCATTCATGGCCCCCCCATGCAACTCATGTTTCTTAAAAATTTCAAACTAAAATTAAGTTAAAAAATCTAGGAAACACAAGAAATCTTTTTTTTAAAGATAAGAAAACTGACATCAAGCCTAGGATTAAAGATTGTAAAAACAAAGACCAGGACTAGATCAAAAAAACCCCTAAGAAGTATGACTTCGGGCCGTGGAAGAGGATGATCCAGCTTTAAAAAATATTTTTTCAACACATGCACACTACTCACACTTGATCAGCCTACGTATGTATGTGTTGTCAGTAGGGTATCGTGATGTAATAAGCGCAAGCAGACCCACTATAGGTCATGCATTAATCCTCCAACTTTCTTTAAGAAAAGGAAATAAATGTCAAGCTATCAAGGCAGGGAATACTGATATGGAAGACAAGAATCCCTTAAAAACTCCTCAGACACTTACAGAAACTCACAAAAAGGAAATTAAACCAGCTAAATCACCCAAAACTAATATCCCCTAAAACCCCTAGAGGCCTCCCTAGTATGGTCGCCAATTCTATGGAAACCCTCTATGGACTACTACACCTGTTCTAAAGTGTGTAGAGATAACCGAGCAAAGTCTCCTACTTCTTAACAACTATCCTGATCACACCCCACAATCATACATAAATACAAAGTATAGGGATCCGATAGGCATACCTTAAACTCAACATCTGGTGTCGATCCCTTTGCTTTGATTGTTTCCCACCTCCCAAGGCTGACCAATTCACCCAAAAGAAAACAAGAAACCAAGCAAGCATGCATTCTACATATGGATTAGTGGTTAGACATCATAATAAAACATTAAAATAAATCACAAATCTTGAAGACATCATTTTAAGGGATCAAAAATTATTTCTTTATATTAATTTCAAAACGTCAAGCTACACATGAGACCAACAACCCGGCTCCTCAAACTCATTCCTAGGATCCTCTTCATCATGCATCAAATTCTTCCACGTATTCTTCTCCTCTTCGGTTCCCTCTCTAGGGAAATGGCAAGGGCCTGCAATTGGAGCAAAGGAATTCTATCCCAACTCACATTGTGGTTGCAAAATATTGGGGAAAATGGGGAATAATGAAATGGGCAAAGTTTCTATGCTCAGGTTTCTCTTTGGAATGGGGCCCCAACATCTTATTTTATAGGCCAAAAGAGATAGTAACGGGTGGGGTGACTAGGATATGCATGGTCAACTAGTTAGGTAACTGCCCGAAAACCCATATCCCTTTGCAATTTTCATTTTCACGCTTTGTGAGTATACGCTGGTTGTAGTGGTGCAACAAGCGCGTGTGTATGAGGGCAATAGTGGTGTAGGGTGCATACACATTCAAAACAATGATTTTTAGAAGATTTGTTCAGTGATGGTTTAAAAAGATCAGACGTAGATGGGCAGTATTGATGCCGCTTAATGCATGTGTGTGCAATTTAGGGTTATAACAATTACGGCTTAAATTATTAATTGAAGAGGTGCAATGGTTCATACAAACATACATGATGTTTCAAATTCAAACTTGTTGGAATATTGTATAAATAGAAAGGTATAATGGAAGGAGAGTGTCTTTGTGGTCTAATTCAGAAAATCATAACATAGACAGAGTCCAAGGAAGAACCTTAAACATTCACATGAAGTGAGGGGTGGAAGGGATGAGAAAGGTAGGATTGGAGTCCTCTATAGGTTGAAGCCTCAAACAAGGAGTTTCAACTTCCTGGTTGGTGCTTGGAAAACAAGAGGATTGAGTCCTCCAGTTGGAGGTTCATTTATAGGGACAGGCCTCAAGTTGGTGCTTTAAAACAAGGGATTTGTGTCTCCTTTGAGTTGAGTTCAAAAGAAGAGAGATTGGTCTCTCTTACAAACTAGTAATACAAAATGAAATATTTTTTTTTATGATTGTTACATTTAAAATTAAGGAAGCCTTTGTACATTTTGTTGAAAAATTGTTATAAATTAATAAAGAAGTAATTAATTTGAAAAAAATAAGCAATATTGATTCACCTTCCTTAGTATTGAACAACATTCCCACAATTGGTATCGTGAATCCTGCCCCTCCACCCAGTCTAACCACTTGAAGGCGACTCGAGAAATCCAAACGCATAGTTCAAGAAGTAATGTCCTCCAATAGAGCACCACTGTTCAAAGGAAATGATTATGCATTTTTAAGTATAAGCATTTGAAAATTTATTTGATGGCTCTTGGATGTGATGTCTGGCTTTCTATGGTGTAAATGGTTTGTAATATCCCTCGCCCAAACCTAATTGTAAATGTAAAATGAAAAAAAACAAATTTAAAGCGTCGCATTGTTTTATTATCACTTTATGTCCAACTTCCATGGTTTAGTACATACTGTATTATACCAAAATGATGAAGTGTGCACATTCCGGATATCACAAATAAACTTAAGTGCGTGTGATTTTGAGGCCATGGATACTTTGTGTATATGTTGTGTTTTATAGGTTGGTGAGCCGGGATATTATGTTGTGGGAGGATTATGTGTTGAATTAGGATGGAGAGCCTAGGATGCTAAGGACAAGAGATTGATTTTTGTATATGCAGTTATGCATATCATTAATATAGTACCATCGCTAAGGCAGACCAACCATGATAAGAGTACCGGGGAGTAAACTCCACTAGTTAGGGAAAGGTGGGGGGATAAAAGTTAAGGAAAAAAATGGGCTAAGCTAGGGAGCTTAATCCAAAAAAGAATATTATATTAATATCTCCTTAAAGTATAAAAGTATGGATAATTATTTTATCCAAGTTCTAAGATTGGGGACAAGTGGGAGAAAGTGGTTCTCAACATGAAAAGTGTCAATTTGGGGAAATGCATATATATAGATTGGACTTAGTGCATTTCCATTCATTCATTCATTCCATGATCATTCATGCACTCATTTAGCTATCCTACGTACCTTCCTATACATCTACCTATATACGTACCCATATATGTATCTGTACCTGGTTATCTTGGAGTTGGACCTAAGAAGCTGTCGCCTATGGGATACCAAGAGGCGGGTTGTTCGGGATTCATGATCAACTCTCTCTAGGTGAGAAAAATTGTTGGGAATTTATTTATGGAAGGTTCCAAATTACAGCTACGGGGATTTGAGACATCATGGTCGGCCTGTTGCTGAATCCTGAAAAGGAAGTGGGCCGGTGGACCGTTGAGAAGGGTCAGCACCTCCGGTGATACATGCATGTGAGGAATGGGCTAATCAGAGGGATTTTATTTTGAGTTGGCACCTATGACATATCCTTGCTCATTTTCCGAGATACATCATCTTGGTTAGGAACTCCTTCAATCTGCAAGGGAGTCTAGTCCCAGCTCGGGGTGACCCATTACTGAGAGTATTGAGCGCCGATGGGTATCGGGAGGTTCATGGAATTTCCTCGTGCATGCATTTGGCGATATTCTTACCAAGATAAGTCTCAACTTTGTGTTAAATTACATGTTGATTAATATTTTATGTGTTTATTTCTATGGTTATTTCCTTTCCTATGTGTGGTTTATATCTTATTTTATATTTATGAGTAATGCCTATCTATGCTTCATGGATATGATTATTTTTATTTCTATGAATCTATGCATTTACAAAACCCTTTTTATGTTTCAAGTTTTAAATATAAATTCTACAAGAGTTTATATTTGTGTATGTTTAATTTGCATACAGTTCTAAAATTTATGTGGCATATCCCAATAGAGGGATGCCGGGATGTTACAATATGGTAATAGAGCTCCGGCCAACGCTAAGCCCGATGGGCCTAACTGGGTTGAGTTGAAGTGAAACTCGCCGCAGAACCCATCAAGTGGCCACCAAGTTACGTGAGCCGGCCCATGGTAAAAATTAGAAGCAACGGTACGGAGTTGGGAAAATCTCAATTGTTGCTGTTAAATTAATGGGAAATTTGAGAAATTTGGCTAGGTGGTTAGATATTCTTAATTTAATATCTTTTCTAGCAAATTTAGAGCTGGAATTGGTGGAATTTGAAGTTATAGGGAAGCCATGACGTATGGCTGACAGTTGATTAAAATTCTCAATTCAGGAATTGAGTTTGGGAAAAATTTGTCTGGTGAAATGCCAACCAACAATGATTTCTTGTTGAGAATGCGCATGCTGAAGAAATTGGGAAACTTTAGAAAAGCCCCAAATTTCGTTGAAAGTCATGAGGGAATTGATGCGATAAGGAATAAAAGCGCAGTGCTTAATTCAAAAAATGCATGATGTACAGTGAAAATATTGTGATGTGTGAAAAATAAGGGTGCATGGTTTCAGCGCATTTAAATTTGGTGCTGCACGGTGCGAAATGGTAATGCGCAAAAAATATTGACGCAGGGGTGTGTACACTTAAATTTGGTAATTGCGCTGCGCGTAGTGGTAAAGTAAAATAATGGTGTGTGGGTGTGAGAACTTAAATTTGGCATTGCACGACGTACAGTGGTAATGAGTGGTGGCCATTGGTGGGTGGGTGTGCGCACTTAAATTTCACCATGTTTTGTGCATAATTGGTAATGCGTGAAAAAATAACAGTGCGCAAGTGTGCACACTTAAAATTTGGCACTACACAGTGCAGAGTGGTAATGCACAAAAAAAATATTGGTGTGCTGGTGCACGCACTAAATTTAGCATTACGCAATGCATTGAGGGCATTACGCGTAATAATCGGTGGCGCGACAATGTGCACCACACATAATAATGGTGCGTGGTGTGCACGCGCATTGATGTGAGCGCAAAGGACTCCTTTGTTGGTGCATGCTAATGTGGGTATATGTTGTCAATGCGATGCTTTAATTAATGGTGCACACGCAGTAATCGGGTGCACTGGGGGCATACTAAAATTTTCCATGGTGCAGCGCATAGAGGGAAATGTGTGTGGAATATTAGCGCGGAACAACACAAAATTGTGTGTAAAATGTATTAGTGCATGAACCAAAATTGTGCATGGAGTCATTGGCACTTAATAAAATAAATTAGTGCACACCAATTATTGGTGTGACAAAAAAGTGATACACAATGGTTGTAGGTGCTGTAGAAAGTACGTGATACCTTATTGTGTTGTTGCACATGCTAAATAAGTGTGTACATGTTCACATTTTTGTGCATGAATTCATTTGGATGGTAAACAATAGTAGAAAACTAGCAAATTTATCTGACATTTTATACTGTTTGAAGGTCATCTTTGGCAACGCCGCTTTTTGAGGCCCTAAACAACATTTTAGCTACTCAAAACCTCGATAACATAGTGTATCTAATAGAGTGTACCAAGCACTTGCTCTCAGATTCTCAAATGAAAGATCCCAAAGAGAGATTTCTAACGGTTTAAACCGCTCACAAACAAATATTTTAGGAGAAAGTTACAGGACAAACAATGAAGGATAAAACAAGAACCAATCCACCTCAAAAGGCCATAACACGCTTTCAATCAGATTTAGGCAATGAGCCACCTCCATGTAAAGATATATTGAACCATATAAAATATTCCTAGATCTAAATTAAAATTATGGTCATGATAAAAATAAGTTTAAGATGGCAAAGAAGGCACCTGTAGTATCTCCAAACAAAACAATTAATTGGCTCCTAGATCTTCAAACAGGTTCTAAATCCATGTTCTAACCTAAAAAGAGGTGAAACTTGGAAAGACTGTAAAAAATTTGTATATGAATAAAACCAATTGATATCCCACTAAAAATCCAATGGATTAGGTTCAAAAAATGCATAATTATTAACGCGAAAATTGCACCAAAGTTGAAGAGTGAATAAAATTAATGGACAATTTTCAAAAAAACCATAACATTTTTCTCAAGACTCAAAATGGAGCATGGAAGTAGGGATTGAAAAGGTGTTGGATAGTAGAATATAATTATGCTCACCCATAAAATTGATCCAAGAAATCAATTTTTCAGGAAATCAAAAGAAGTAATTCTGATGCAATATTGAAACTGCATTAATCATATTTTCTACAAAATCGTTGGAAACAATTATCTTGGACAAAGTTTTGTTAGTTGTACATTTTGAAGAGTTAACAACAACTAGATTAGACCTAGATCAGCACATAGTGCAGAGGGATGGAATATGCACAGGGGCCCTAGAGCCAAGAAGATGATATATCGAGGGATTGATTTCCATATGGGCATTGAAGGACCAAAATCCATCGATGGAGAAGGAAGGGATGAAACATGAACATGGTAGAGACCACTAAAACTTCCTTAGATGTCCAAAGCTATAAAATTGGTAATGAAAGGGTTATGAAATCCATGGAGCATCAATATGGCTTCAACATGAAGTTAATGTAGAGCTTGAACAAAATAGAAAATCAATTGGATAAGGAGAGTGGCTCAAGAAAATCATGAAGACACGGTCTCCCAATGAGAAAAGAAGAACAATAAGTATTAACATAAATCACCATCATTCCTTGAGGCATTCCAACAAGAGAGAACATAGAAACTCGCACATCCCTGGGCCAATAAGCATAAGAGGTCTGGGGTGTATGAGATACGAGGAGAAATGAAAAATCAAACCTCACATTTGATGGTGAGCACAAGAAGGATGAAGATGTAGAGACATGATTGTTGGGCATGAGAAAGCATTTCCAATTGCACAATTACTCTTCACATGCAAGGAATACCATATATCAACTCAAGGCAAATGCATCCATGTGGTGGGATCAACTTGTGCAGGTACAACACATTAAAGAGAAAATGTTACTTGAAGGAATTCAAGAAGCGCTTTGAAAGAAATAATATTTGACTAAAGAGATACCATGACAAGAAAATGAAAAGATTTATTTGAACCAAGCTTGGGAGTATGACCATGATGAATATGAAAGAAGGTTTTAGAACTATTGTAGTATGTTTATTTCATCAACTATGATACAATTAACATTCAAAGGTATCTGAGTGCACTACCACCTTCCATTTTGGACAAGATTCAGTATGATCACCCAAAAACCATGGAAGAAACAATAACAAAGGTGAAATGCTTGTATGAACAAAAAAATAGAAAAAAAAAAAAAAAATGGTTTCTATTCAATAAGGAAATAACATGAAACTGTGAAATGCAAATAAAAACAAGCTTGCTTGAAATGGTGGCAGCTTATCTCCTGAGAAGAGATGTGACGACTCACGCCATCTCACCAAGATTATTACAATGAGGCCTCAAGGCCTTTTTACAATAAAATGAGTGTTGAAACCATAGACATCCAAAACCTAACCCTAGGAGATGAAGTGCCAAAGTCATGTGGGTCTCGTTTGAGTAAGTTAGTACATTAATTTCCTGGGGTTGTAAATTTTGCATGCGATATCCATTTAGGGTGCATAATATCTTGTTAGAAATATCTATCCGATTCATAAATGTTGATGAAAATTTCATCATCAAAATATTCAATTGTTACATACCCAAAAAACGCCAGTTTAGGGCCTTAAAATGGTTCCAAAAGTTCAGGACCCAAAACCTGCTAAAAATAGTAAATTACCAAAATTGCCATAAAGTTATTTTGAGCCGCTTGGAAAAAGGTGGGTGGCCACCGATATCCACTTGACTAACTATTGAAAAATACACATGATGATCAAAAGACATTGGAGGAGACAATAATATGAGCTAAATGCCTATATGATCATAAAAATCAAGGCCAACTTCCAAAATATTGGGAAGACAACAATAAATTCAATACAGATCAAATGAAGAAGGGAACTAAGCCACCATTCTTCGTAAATAATCCCATGGACCACCCTCAATTTTAGAGAACCTAGAACGATTGAGACAGGAGGTCAAATAAATCCACCTATTCAATGTTGTAGTTGTAAAGGAGATCATATGTTTAGAGATTGTCCTCACATAGGTGAAAAAGGAAGAATTGTTCACAATGCACAACATAAGTTGAAATAGTGGAAGAAATAGGAAGAAATAAAAATTCATGGATCTATGCATCCCTAGATAATAAGCAAATCGCTGAGTATCAATCACATATGATTGAAGTGAAGAATGATCAACAACCAAACAATTTCTATTTGAACTGATTCAAGATCTAGTCATAGCTATATAGATCCTAAGATGGTGGAAAGTCTAGACTTGCAAGAAGAAAGCATGTAAAATATTGGTCGGTGGAGCTGGCTACCGAAGCCAAAAGAAAAGAGTGAATGAGAGGAGTTAAGTCATGTCCTATGGACATGAATGGATCCAACACCATGGAAGATTTGAGCATCTTGGCTTTAGGTTCCTATGACTATCTAATTGGGATGGTTTGGTTGGACCAACATCACGTTATCATAGATTGTCATAACAAGGAATTTACTTGCTTGGATGAGGAAGGGAACCTAAGGATAGTGAAGGGAATTCCTAGGGCAGTAACTATCAGAGAAATTGCAGCGTTGCAGCTGAAGAAATGTTACATAAAAGGGTGTCAAATATTCGCAGCTCATATGGAAGAAACACCTAAAGATAGGGTGTCAAATATTGAATATTATGCAGTCCTAAAAGAGTTTGAAGATGTGTTTAATAAAATACCAAGATTGCCCCCTAAAAGAGACATTGATTTCTCCATAAATTTGATTCCTAGAGAAGCTCTAGTATCCAAGACTCCCTACAGGATGAGTACACCATAATTGAAGGAGTTGCAAATGCAACTTCAAGATCTTTTGAAGAAGGGCTATATACACCCAAGTGTGTTACCTTGGGGCGCCTGAGTTTTATTTGTGAAGAAAAAGGATGGAACATTGAGACTTTGCATTGAATTTAGGTAGTTGAACAAGGTAATTGTGAACAATAAGTATCGTTTGGCAAGGATCCATGACCTCTTTGATCAGTTGAAAGATGAAAAACTATTCTCCAAGATTGATCTTAGGTCAGGTTATCATCAAGTAAGAATTAAAGAAGAAGACATCAACAAGACTACTTTCAAAACAAGGTATGGTCATTATGAGTTCACAGTGGTGCCCTTTGGATTATCAAATGCACTAGTTATCTTCACATGTTTAATGAATGGTATTTTTAGAGAATACTTAGATAAGTTTGTCATTTTATTTTTAGATGACATTATTATTGTTGGTTCTGGAGCCTGATTATCTTCCTAATTCAGAGGTCCTTGATTTCATCCGTGTTTGAACCTCATGAAGAATTTACACCCTAGAAGTATGTACACTCTTCCATGTAGGGGAGTGCAGAGGGGGGGTTTGGGGGCAAGCGGGCCCTCGAAGGAAAAATTGCCTTGTAAAAGTATATTGTAATTTCATAGTAAATATAGATCATTCATTATAAGGTCATAGATCTAATGGTATAAATTATGTTAGGGCTTTTTTCCCTAGAAGGAAACCCTCTTTTATGAGGGAAATGTATTGCGGCTATGCATTATGGCGAGGATTGTATTCTGAGAGAGGAGACCATGAGAGAAAGAAGAGGAAGTTAAAATGGGTTTTGTTGTAGGTTGTATCCCTTCATTTGATGGATAATAATAAAGGAAGGACCTGACAATTTCTCTAGTGAACGTAGCCCATAGTGGGTGAACCACATATATCTGTGTCTCAATTGTATTGTCTATCTTATTTGTTTTGTTTCCACATTTGTTTTATTTTATTTCTCCGCGGTCCTGTTTTTCTAACAATTATATATTATAAGTAGGAGAAAGAGCATGAACACCACTTGAGGATGGTATTACAAGTATTAAAGGAGCATCGGTTGTACGCCAAATTGAGCAAGTTCTCATTTTATCTAAAGAAAATTCATTATTCAGGGCATATCATTTCATAGGAAGGGATAGCAGTGAATCTTGAGAATATAAAAGCCATTAGAGGATGGTCAGTGCCAAAGAATGTGACATAGGTCAGATCATTCATGGGCCTTGCAGGATACTGTAGGAGATTTATCAAAGGATTCTCAAAGATTTCACACCCAATCACTTCCTTTCAAAACAAGGGTGTGGAGTTTCAATGTACATTGAATTGAATTATTAACAAGTTCCTCAACACTAAGGATTGAAGATCCAAATTAGGACTTCATTGTATTCACCGATGCATGTAAATAAGGACTTGGTGGAGTCCTCAGTCAAAATAGGTTTGTTGTTTGTTATGAGTCAAGGAAGTTGAAGAATCATGAAAGACATTATGCCACTCATGATTCGGAGGTGAAAGCCATAGTGCACGCCTTGAGGAAGTGGAGGCACTACATCATGGGGGAAAAGTTTGAGCTGAGGACATACCATAATGGTCTAAAATATTTATTTGATCAACCAACTCTAAATGCTAGGCAAAAGAGATGGTTAGAATTTCTTAGTGAATATGACTTTGATATAAAGGATATCAAGGGGAAAAATAACAAAGTGGTTGATGCACTCAGCAGAAGAGTGCATGAGTTGCATTTTGCAACCATTAACAGGTACCAATTAGATTTGAAAGACAGAATTTTGGAGGTTGCAAAATCAGATTTGCAATACAAGGAGTTAGTGGAAAAATTACAACAAGGTATTTTGCAGTAGCAAATTGAAGACTATAAGCTAGAAAATGATGAAATTCTCATATACAGGGGAATAATTTATGTACCAAATTCTGAGGAATTGAAAAATATGATATTGATAGAAATTCATAATGTACCTTATGTTGGGCACCCAGGTTATCAAAAAACTATTGCAACTGTCAAGAGCCAATATTATTGGCCAGGCATGAAGAAATAAGTTGTTGATTTTATTTCCAAATGTTTAGAGTGTCAAAAGGTAAAGGCTGAGCATAAACACCCAACTATTTTTCTAAGGCCATTACCCATTCCTGAGTGGAAATGGGAAGTTGTAACAATGGATTTCATCACCAAACTACCCAAAACAAGAAAGCAACATGATTCTATCATGGTAGTGGTGGATAAGCTTACTAAAACTACCCATTTTATTCCATTAAAGCTCACTCACAAGGCATCCAACATTGTTGATATTTATATGAGATAAATTGCTCGATTACATGGTATACCCAAGATAATTGTGTCTGACATAGATCCAAAATTTACCTCAAATTTTTGGAAGGGATTATTTAATAGATTTGGAAAAAAAAAAAAAAATAGCACAACTTATCATCCAGAATAGGATGGACAAACAAAGAGGGTGAATCAAGTGATTGAGGATATGTTGAGGATTTATGTGATGGATAAACCATCAAAATGGGAAGACTACCTACACTTAGTAGAGTTTTCTTATAACAATGGGTACCAAGTGTTAGCACCAGAAGTCACTTCTGGATTGCGACAGAGGTAAGCCCAATACCCATCAGGTTATATGTCACAATTAATGGATTTAAAGAGGTCAAATGGGGCAAACTCAGGAGAATATTATTTTAACTCAGAAAACTCGGGCAGTATGCACGAGCAAACAAGGTCTTGATCAACTTCATCTAGTAAGTTGTAGTAAGGATGAGTAGGAGGAATAAATTGAGGAGGAAATGTAAAGGTCTTGTCTGGACATCAGGTCTTCTAGCATGCCTAAGGAGGAAAAAGATATGAAGACAAGATCCTCTTGCATTCAAAGTTTCAAGAAACTTAAAACTCTATAACCACACTACAATCAAACATCCATTACAACACAGTCACCACAATTTATGTGAATCCTTCGATCATGAACATTCAATATCAGATGCAAGTAAGATGGAAATAGAAGCTGAATTTAATTAAACAAGATGTCTCATATCAGGTTACATAACCAGAGAACCAGAGCTTCATCAAAACATTACAATACTAGAGCTTAGATCAACCATCGACCCTTAACAAAATGGAAACAATTACTACATATAATCAGAATAATAGCTACTACGGTAAAAGCCTTGAGTCGGCGAGCCTCCTGTTAGGTTGGACGTGCAGGAGATCTTCTAGTAGGGTATGCTTGTAGTCTTTGGTAAGTCTGCCCATGCATTTCTTTGTCAGAAGTGATATTTGGTTAGACTGGACTGACAAACTGCTTCCACGGTTGGTTTTTTCCTAGACTTCCATTTATAGAAGGAGGCAATGTGTCAACAACCTCACCCACTTACATTAACTTCTCTACATTGGCATCAGGACGAGGACAGAGTCATCCTAGCATGTGAAAAACACACTGACTGCACCCTTTGAATATTTGCTACCTGAGCCTTGTTGGATGATGACATGGAAGATGGCATGCAAATGTGGATGAAGGGGAGGGGAAGATGGTGAGATAATTGGCACAAAACGACATGGAACAAAAAGTGATGGGTGTCCATGCGGAAAGACGCAATAGAAGAATGGTGATAGGGAAATAAAATCATTTTTCAACATTTTTTTGCCAATCTTTATTGAAATTAACCATGCTAACCTAACTCCTAGTATAATTATCTAACCCATTAATATAGCTTAGACTCTTGGATTAATAATTACTCTAACCTATAATATTTGGCCAATATTAGACTGTTTGGCCAAATTTATTCACTAACCTATCTAATTTAACCAGGATTAGACTGTTTGGCCAAATTTATTCACTAACCTATCTAATTTAGCCAAGATTAGACTGTTTGGCCAAATTTGTTCACTAACCTATCAACATAAATTTAAAAGGTTTGATCATGATTGTGGAGTATGAGTAAAACCAAGTTTATTTCATGGGGTTTATAGTTTTCCTTTTTATATTTTTATACCCTCATTTGATTTTTTATATTTTTCTTTTTCTTTTCTTTTCTTTTATTTTTCTTTCTTTTCTTTTTTTCTTTTTCTTTTCTAAATCATTTGTAGAATAAAATATTATTTACAATATAATACAACTAGAGGAAGAGATTCTAATCACCAAGTGATCTTATGAAACATAAGGTTATAACACTGTCAATATAGTCTTTTACAATAGTGCATTTAATTCTTTATTTATTTTTACCACTTATTGTCTTGATTATCAACTTTTGTAGCTCTTAGTTCAAAGTTGCCAATTTGCATGTTTGATTGTCGATTTATGGAAAGTATTTTATGAAAATCATGCAACTTAATAATGGTTTTAGATTCACACAAGTGGCCGCTGATGTGGTGGTGGGAAATAAATTTCATCAGCAATGGTGATATTGTATCAAGGAGTATGAAAATTGGTTAAGTATGGAAGTGAGAAGTGGGGAACAAAATATGTATTATGGTGAATGAAAAAATGTGGGATGCGGGATTGCAGGGTAGGTAACAATAGGAGAGCTAATAGGGACTCATGTATCTGCATTGATAAAATCTTCTAAGTTACAAAAGGCGTCAAGTTTACGGGTTTCAGAAATAGGTAAGTGATTCTAGAGAATGCGGAAATGTAGGACGCAAGGTTATGGGTCTAGGGAAAAGGGAAATGAAATAAAATGGGGGACCCCACATCCACATTTGAGAAATTGGTTAAATATGAAAAAGGTCTAGGTACATTAGGGGTGATGAAAAAATAGAGAAGGTCCTTTTGAGTGATATGGGTTTACGGGTTGTGGGACTTGGGTATCTGTGAGATGAAGGATAGCTTGGTATCTCACAATGGGACTTCCAAAACAAACAAAATGGATAAGTTTTTGGATAATTGTCTAGGGAAAAATAAATTAGTATAGTATTGCAGGTTTGCACACTTGCTGGTATCCCGCTTCGCAACCCGCATTTCAAAGGAAAAAATGGTAAAGTATAAAATATACATGAGACAAGAGAAGAAAGAAAGAAGGATAAAAATGGATCTTTATATAGTAATGTCGATCAACGAATGGCACCATTTCATGATTATAGTTCATCGAATGTATACATGTGTGGATCTAAGATACACCTTTCGACCAGATCTCGTAGTTGCAAGAGAATTGAGTCCACCTATAACGAAAAGGAATCCTTCGAACCAAAAAATCATTTTCATATAGTGAAACATGTGGGAGAGAAATTGCATTTAAACCCAAGGGTGTGTTCACGTGGTCATTTCACAACCCAAATGATTTGGTTTCCCAAAATAACTCAATTAGAAAAGACTTGGCCCAGGCACCATGAACTTTGTCGTCCTTGGAAGTACTTCAAATTTTTCCATAAAAAAAGAGTTCATTTCTATTTTGTATTGGGACTATTTATTCATCTAGTTCTCAAGTGATAATGTTTGATACTTCTAATGTCAACCCTCGACTTCCTTACCACATAACTTTTCAGATACAAGTAGTTTATAGGGAAAAAACCATCTTTAGAATGATTATGGATGAGGGTGATTCGAGATGTATGATGTCATTGTCCTGTTGGTGAGCCATCAAATCCCTTGATCTTGCCCTATCTCCCATTGATCTGAAAATGAAAAGGCTTGTATATTTGAAATATTTGCAAGTTTTTAATTATGTGTGCTTAGGAAAAAGGATCAGTTTGCAAACACATAAAATAGAGAGTTTTCACATTCTAGATGCAAATAATAACCAGAAAATAATAGTTAACAGTAAACACATAACACACCAAATGATAAAGGAGTTCACCCCTCTCTTGGGCTACATCTCCTGGTCCAAATTCCAATGGATCTTTTATATTATATGATCAAAGTGCTAAAAACAGTTATTAACATTGCTCAAAATGCCAAATAGATGGCTCCAATGGATCCAAAAATTCCAAAAACCCCTAGCTGGGCTCTTTTGGCACTTAGTTTGGCCAAACAATGAAGACGATACACCTCTTGGAAATTTTCTCCTTCAATCTTGTTGTCTCTGGTTCACAAAATCGCACCTCTGTGTGTGTAAATTGGCTTTTGGGAATTTCCCATGCCTAAACCCAACAGACACACCTGTTTCCACAAATTGCATGAATTTGTCGCACAGTTAGGGGACTTAGCACCCAAACCGACGGAGGTGTTGTATGCGTGGGTCATATGACGACGTCCTAGAACAAATTTTGGCACCCATTATAACAGTTGTGGATGTGACAAGTGACATGGGCATGGGGGAGACTCATTTGAAAACCCCACACAAACTCTGTGCATTACTCCGTGTGTTAGGGTCGTATGGGAGGTGCATATAATCGAGGGTTGGGGATAAGCCCCAACCTGGACCCCTGCTGACTATACCACATTGTTAATTTAAATAAAATGCAATACATTATATAGTATGCAACAAATAGCGGGCGGGCTGGTAACCCAGCCCTTTCTAACAACTTGCCAC
>SNQJ01S0051855.1:50259-63608 GCA_010110895.2 Picea sitchensis
CGAGTTGTGTTGGGTTCATGAGGACGATGCCTACGCACCTGTTCATTTTGAATTGATTCCGAGCAATTTAATTTTTGAGAAAAAATTGATCCCATGGATCACCCATGTTGTTAATTGTATTTGATGAACATTCCTTTAGGCCCCATGGGATTATTTCATCATTTCATATCCAATTAGGAAAATAAAATTGTTTCCGTCGAAGTTGATGTAGTTTATGTAATGCTCAATTACAAGATTTTGTTGGATGTATCTAGACTATGTTGTAAAAAATGAAGTTTCCTAGGTTTTCTAAGTCCCTGTTTACCCGTGAGGGGAAAATTGTAACTATTGATCATAAGTCCACTAAGAATATAGGTGTTGGAATTTATCCTCCTTTGATGGGAATTTTTAATTTCACAACATTTGTTTCTTATATTGAATCCACTCCAGCTTGTTCTAGTGATTTGTTTTCTTTGGTTTGCTTGACCTAAGTTTGTTGTTTAAAAACACCAAACTTATATTATATGTGGATCTTACCCTCTTCTTCTACCAGGGATAATTTTAAGGATGGAAATTTATCTCAAAATATAGAAACCTTGGAGAATCTTACTGGTCCTTAATATGCAAAATAAAAAATATTTGGAAATATTTTTGTAAAAATATTCAAATATCTAAGGATTTTATATAGTATCTATCAAATTTGGGCTATATTTAAGGTAAAATAATTGTATTCTATAGAATTTGGGGAAATCACTTTTAGAGAAAAAGGAATCTGGAGAATTGTTTTCTAGAAAAAACATGGAAAATTAGTCTATGGGAGAAATTTGTCCCCTAACATTTTCCCTGACTTCTACTTTAGTGAAAGGAATTGAGCATGTACAAATGGCCATGCCTTTGTTGTTTATTATTTGTGTTGGTTTTCATTGATCTCAACCCTTGAAGAAAGTCCGATAGCAAATTTTGGTAGCACAAAGATTTGTGTAATGGACCCAAGTTTGTTTGATATACCATGGTATGCGTTTTAATATATTTTAAGGTAATACTATTATATATGGATAGTACATGTCAAGCCATTTTTGGTGGTATGTGGAATGTCACATAAATTCTCACGGTTAGAGAATTATGGCCATGCGAAGTTGGAGAACCCTCCTGAGTCATCTAGAAGCCCCAAAAGGTCAAAGTAGTCAAAGTGGTTGCAAAGAAGAAATTATTTAAATAATAAAGTGAAGTGATGAGTGTACTATAAGTCAAAGTGGATACAAAAAAATATATTTAAATAATAAAGTTAATGGAGAAATTGCTAAGTGGACATGTGGTTAGAAGTGGGTNAAAAAATATTTAAATAATAAAGTTAATGGAGAAACTGCTAAGTGGACATGTGGTTAGAAGTGGGTTAGCCCTAAAATAAGGAAAGTCGTTTAAGAGATTTTAGAAGGTAAATAATAAAGTGAAGTGATGAGTGTACTATAAGTCAAAGTGGATAAAAAATAAATTATTTAAATAATAAAGTTAATGGAGAAATTACTAAGTGGACAAGTGGTTAGAAGTTGGTTAACCCTAAAATAAAGAAAGTGGGTTAAGATGGTTAAAAGGTAACCCCTTGAGGAAGCTACATGAAAATATAAATAAGAAGCAAGGCTCTCTCATTTTAATCACACTTGAGCATATTAAATATCTACAAGTGACTAAGGAAACCAAAGGATATGTAAGTAGAATTTCAGAGGGAAGGTGAAGTAAAGAAGGCCGAAATTCAAGGGAGGATAAATTCTTTAGATNATTATGTGGTTTTCTCCATCTTTGGGTTTCCACGTAAAAACACTGGTGTACTATGTATGTGTATGATTTCTCATTTGTTCATTGTTTATTTACTATGCAACTATTGGATGATAATGCTACATTGATATAACACTTGCATTTTGTGGTTAAAATGGATTGTTTATCTATTACTGATTCACTCCCCTCTTAGTAATCCAACAATTGGTTTCAGAGTGAGGTTCTTTCAAGAATCAGTTTAACCACTAAAAGGTAGATCATGGAGAGAAACAACATGTATAAACATGGAATACCACAGTTTGATGGACATAAGTATGCATTATGTAGAAGAAGGATGAAACATATATACAAGAACGGGTATTTGAAATTTGGCAATGTATAGTAGATGGATACAAAGAACCAACAGTTCCGCCAACAAGTGAAAGAGAAATAAAATTCAGTCAAAATAATTCCAAAGACACACATGCACTTCTGAATGGTCTTGGTGAATCACTATACACCAAAGTTATTCATTGTAAATCTGCTAAAGATATTTGGGACAAACTTCAAAATATTTATGAAGAAAATTCAAAATTCAAAGCAACAAAGCTTCAAACTTACATAGGTCAATTCGAACAACTAAAGATGAAGGAAGATGAGAATATTGCAGCTTACTTCTTACGAGTTGATGAAATAGTAAATGAAATCATAGGATTGGGAGAAGAAATTAAATAATTTTTAATTGTTCAAAAGGTACTAAGATCTCTTCCTATGAGATTTGATCCTAAGATATCAACAATAGAAGAAAGAGTAGATATAGGATCAATAAGCATGGATGAAATACATGGAATCTTCACAACATATGAAATGAGAACTGAATAGGAAAATCCATATATAAAATAAGTAGCTTTCAAATCATCCAAAAGGTCAAAACAAAAGGGAAAGAAAAAAAAAATAACATAACACCAGCAGTGACATCTTGGAAGATGATGAAGAAATGACCAATTTTTTCAAGATATTGAACAAGGGAACCAACACAGATATAAGGGTAAGCTTCCATTGATTTGTTTTAATTGTGATGGTATTGTTCATTTTTCTAACAAATTTCCTCATAAGAAAAATAAGAGGAATGATGAAGATTACTCAAATAGAAAAAAAAACATATAAAGGCAAAGGAACCAGAAAGAAAGTTTTCAAGAAAATCTTATGTACCAAAGAATAAATCTCCTCATCAAATGAAGATGAAGTCAGTAATAGTGAGACATAAAGATTTCTATTCACAGAAGTAGAAGACTCTGATAAAGAAGACACCGAAGAAGAATATGAAGAGGCATAAGTTGACTATCGAGAAGAATTGTTGACTGCCATAGAAGTTATAAGAAGAGAAAAGAGGAAAAAYAAGAAGCTACAAGAAGAACTAGACAAGAAGGAATACACTTAAGAACTAGAGCATATCATCACAGAATTGAAGGTTCAAATAGAAGAATATAWAATAATTGAAGAAGCACTCAAACAATAGTTAGAAGAAAGAGACATGGTCATTGGAAATTTGGAAGCACATATTGTCACATTGAGAAAGGATGTTCAAAAGAAAAATATGCAGAACAACTAAATTTTTTTGGATGACATTATTAGCAGTCAAAGGCCTAATCATGACAATTCCACACTTGGATACAATCAAACATAAAATGGATCAAGCTCCAAGGAAACAAAACAAGAAACATATCGAAAAAGTTATGCAGAAACAATCAAAGGGGATAGGAATACCTATAAGGAATATTACATGGACACTCCACCAAGAAGATTCATGTTTCAGAATCAACGAATGACAAAACAAAATAGGCCTCGGGAAGAAGAAAGATTCATAAGAGTAACTCTTTTCAGAAGATCTTCAACTTCTAGGTATCAAACTATCTTTTTGGGTTTATGTTATGCATGCAATAATTTTGGACATAAAGTTGTAAATTGTAGAGCTAATAGCAGGAACATAAACAACTTTGAAAGTCATACACAAAATGGTCATCCAAGAAGGCCTAGTGAAACACAGAGAAGAAGCTACAACAGGTTTAAATCATTGAGCACTGAAGTCAAATGCTACAAGTCCAATAACTTTGGACACATGGCCAAATATTGTAGAATGACAGTCCCTCCTAGAGAACCACAACAGGACAACAACAGTCACAAACATGAGCCTTAGAAGAGAACATGGATAAGAAAGTAGAATCAATATAGCAATGAAGAATGCACATTCGCTCTGCAAGCTAAGTAGAAGAAGCATGGTTGGTATGTTGACAATGGTTGTTCAAAAAACAAAGAACAATTGAACAAAGACCAGGTCCCAGAGATCACAAGATTGGAAATAAAACAAGATGAAGAAAATTCTACAGAGAAAACGAAAGATGTCAGATACATAAATATTTGGAAAATAATTGAAAGAAAAGAAGGAAAGGTAAATAAGGAATAGGTTCAAGAGATTGTACTTTCAAGCGCTGTAGTGAAAGATAAATCCATAGATAGAAAGAAAAAAGTCAGAGCTCAGAGAGATGATGAATCTACTAATGAAGATGATGATGAATACACTTCAAAGAAGAAATTTTTCTGAGCCATCCAACTCAAAGATTCCCAGATAATATGAATAATAGACAGGGGGAGTTTATGCGATAGTTGAGATAGATCAAAGAACCATCCTTCAAGAAGCTTGCAGAATTTAAGTAGACAGATTTAGTGCATTCAGCTAGTAGAAGTACAATATGATATATTAATCAGTTGTAGTAGTACTTCATGATAGTACAGTAACATATCAGTCAAAATTATGGACAGTTGTGTAGAAGAGTCTTGAAAAGTATGGACAAATATGGACGTGAAATCGGCTTTTCTGAATGGGGAACTTGATCAAGAAGTCTACATTGAACAACTGGTTCCTAGAGAATGGTACTCTAGAATGGATAAATATCTATAGCAGGCAGGGTTCAGAAAAGGAAGTGCAGACAAAAACCTCTACATCAAGGTAACTCAAGATGGTATTTTATTATTTGAACTTTATATTGATGATATTATTTTTGGAAGTATTGATGACGGGTTAAACCAAAAATTTGCAAAGGATATGAAAAATGAATTTGAAATGTCATTACTTGGAAAACTATCCTTCTTTTTGGGTCTTAAAAAACATCAAAGAAACCAAGGAATTTTATTTCTCAAACTAATTATATCATAGAAATACTAAAGAGGTTCGGAATGGAAGATTTCAAACCAGTTACAACTCTTATGCAAACCAGTTGCAATTTGAGAAAACATGATGACTCAAATTCTACAGACCAGAGGCAATATAGGTTAATGATTGGTAGCTTACTATATGTGACAACATCCAGACCAGATGTAATGCAGGCAGTTGGATAGGTGGCACGATTTCAAGCAGCACCAAAGGAATCACATGTATTAGCAGCGCAGAGGATTTTCAGATATCTCAAAGGAACAAAAGAGTTTGGACTATGGTATCCAAAAGGAAAGGATCTATCACTTATTGCCTACACAGATGCAGAATGAGCAGGTTGCATTGATGAATGATGAAGGACCAGTGGAGAAACATTCTACTTGGGTGAGTGTTTAGTATCTTGGCTAAGAAAGAAAAAATCATCAATATCTTTATCTACAACCAAAGTAGAGTATATTGCAGCAACATTATGTTGTACTCAGGTTCTATGGATGAAACAAACTTTGACATATATACAGATTTAGTATGATGAGCCCATTCCAATCAATTTTGATAATACAAACACCATCAATATCTCAAAGAACCCAGTGATGCACTCCAAGATGAAGCACATTCCAGTAAAGTATCACTTTCTACACGAATAGGTTGCAGAGAAGAAAATCAGAATTGAATATGTGGGAAGAAAAGAACAAGTGGAAGACATCATTACAAAACCGCTTCCAAGGGAATCCTTTGAGCATTTTCGGCAAAGACTCAGAGTAATTTCTACTCCAAAATGAATTCTTTTGAATGCTTATCTTATATGTCTTAGATTTGCACAAGGAAACACCATAAAGAGGACAGGTCAGGTTGGGGGATCAGTTTCAAGAATATTTCAGTCAGGGGAAGTATCCCTAAGGACTATTTAGTTACGGGGAGAAACCACGGATGGAAAGATACATTTTTCATTGATGACAAAGGGGGAGAGATTTATCAGATGTAAAGGTAAATGCTTGGAGAAATATCACAGAGGCATGGTTCCAGGGGGAGAAATGGTCACAAGGGGGAGCATGAGTGATATGACTTGATTATTTCATCAGATTGTTGTCATCAATGCAAAAGGGGGATATTGTTGATTATTTGCGTTGGTTGTCATTGATGTTAACCCTTGAATAAAGTCTGGTAGAAAATTATGGTAGCACAAATGTTTGGGTAATGGAACCAACTTTGTTTGATATATAATGGTATGAGTTTTAATATATTTGAAGCTAATACTATTCTATATAGATAGTACATGTCAGGCCATTTCCGTTGGTATGAGGAACATCACATAACTATTCATGGTTAGAGAGTTATGACCATGTGAAGTTGGAGAACCCTCATGAGTCATCTAGAAGCCCCAAAAGGTCAAAGTAGTCAAGGTGGTTGCAAAGAAGAAATTATTTAAATAATAAAGTGAAGTGATGAGTGTAATATAAGTCAAAGTGGATACAAAAGAAATTATTTAAATAATAAAGTTAATGGAGAAATTACTAAGTGGACAAGTGGTTGAAGTGGGTTAGCCCTAAAATAAGGAAAGTGGTTTAAGAGATTTTAGAAGGTAAATAATAAAGTGAAGTAATGAGTGTACTATAANTCAAAGTGGATACAAAATAAATTATTTAAATAATAAATTTAATGGAGAAATTACTAAGTGGACAAGTGGTTAGAAGTGGATTAACCCTAAAATAAGGAAAGTGGATTAAAATGGTTAAAAGGTAACCCCTTGAGGATGCTACATAAAAGTACAAATAAGAGGCAAGGCTCTCTCATTTTAATCACACTTGAGCATATTGAATATATACAAGTGAATGAGGTAACCAAAGGATATCTAAGTTGACTTTCAGAGGGAAGCTGAAGTAAATAAGGCCGAAATTCAAGAAAGGATGTGTTATTTTGACGATGTTTTATAAGGTATGTTATTTACGGGTCATCTCACCATTTTCGCAATAACATTTTTTCTAGAATGATTCAGACCGTGAAATTGGGGGGTCATTGAGGAAACATATCCAAGTATCTTTGATACAAATTTCATCTTGTTGGTCATTGTATTTTTGGAGTTACACTCCATGGAAAATAGGGTTTGTGGCTAGTCTTGAAACTAGTCTAAAACAAGTGTTTCAGGTAAAAACATCATAAATTCTTCATAACAAATATAAAATTAGTAAGACCAAATGTATTGGCTAGATTAAAGTCTTTAGTATTATTTGTACCATTTTTAGATCCATACAACAAATATTTTGTGCGGGGAACTCTCTACAAGTTCATTCTCTAGAATAAGCCAGAATTCAACAAGGTATGTCATTTTTGCTATAACTCTTTTTCTAAGAGGTTCCAAGTAGTGAAACCTAGAGGAATTGCATAAAAGACAATGAATAACATTTTGTATTATTTTCAAATCTTTATTCATTACAGGTACATATTTATGATTATTTCAAGTTAGGGTTGTTGACTAATACAAATTAGTCATGTGAGACTAAAGTAAAGTTTGATGAAAATGCTAGTCTCTTGTTGTTAAAGTTAAGGAAGGTTTGTAGGTGTGTGATCATATACACCGGTTCTATTACAGAGTTACAAATTATATTTGGATAATGAAATTGATGAGGGATTTTGGTTGAGGTACATGTTGGTTACATGGTTGAGACAAGTAGTTGATGAGTTGGCACATACATGAGGTGTATAGTTGATAATGTTGGTACATCTTGCTTATTCATAGTTTCTATGTATTTGATGAATGATTGGAACATATTTGGTTCATGGTTGAGTCACTCGTTGATGGTACATGTTGAGATACTATTTGGTGCATGGTTGATGCACTTGTTTATGGCACAGGTTGATTACAGGTTGTTTGGACAGGTTATTTTGACAGATTATTTGTACCGGTTTGGTGCATGGTCGATGCATTTTTTTATGGTACGGGTTGAGGTACAGGTTGATGTATGGTACATGTTGGCACATGTTATTGGCACAGTTTGTTACAGGTTGATTGGCACAGGTTTACAACAATATATCTCAAAGTGATAATGTGACAGTGGTTCCATCATTCTACTTCTACGTCAGGGAAGTTGGATGGGGCAAGGATAGGTGGTTGTATCCACCTTCTGGTTGTATCCAGAGAACATAGGGGGTTGTATCCTCATTCTGGTTATATCGAAAGAATTGGGGATTTGGATCTTCCCTCAGGTTATAGCTTGAGAAACTAGGGGGTTGTAGCCTCCTTCTAGTTGTAGCCAGAGAATTGGAGAGTTGGAGCTTCCTTCAGGTTGTAGCCTGAGAAACGGGAGGGTTGGAGCCTCCTTCCAGTTGCAGCTGGAAAACAAAGGAAGTTGGTGCTTCTAATGAATGTAATTCTTAAATACATATAATAAAAATCATTATGTGGTTTTCTCCCGCTTTGGGTTTCCATGTAAAAACACTAGTGTACTTTGTATGTGTATGATTGCTCATTTGTTCATTGTTTATTAACTCTACAACTATTGGATGATAATTCTACATTGATATAACACTTTCATTTTGTGGTTAAAAGGTTTTATTTCTCTTTTATTGATTCACCCCCCTCTTAGTAATCCAACATTTGTTTGCAGTAAAAATTTACTATCAAAATATTCAAATCACCACTGTAGACATTGATCTGATTCCTTTTTGGATAGAGGAATTGGATCATCCCATTTCTCCCATATGGAACTCCAACTCTTCCCTTTCTATGGATTGGTTGGATATGGTTTTGTGTTCTTATGAAGAAATCCTAGAATAAACGAATTGACCTGAAAGGTATTGGGAGCATATTCACCATAAGTATTTCTTCCTCCCATAACTTAGTAGGGTTTAGAATGGAGAATTTATATTGACCATGATTGGAGATGCAAATTCGTCCGTGAACTCCTTAGTTATGCATGATGAAGTTCTTTATAGTCTTAGGATCCGTATTTAGTCCCACAATGACTACATGATGAATCCACATGTCTTCTTATCAATATTTTTCTGGCCTACCTAGATGGAGCTACCATTGTTAAGTTGTATTATTGCATTGCATTTTCCTTCTTGCACTTTTGAGCCTAATGTTGGCTTCAAATTTATTTCTTGTAGCATGTTTCTTATGCATTCTCTTCATTTGCTAGCCATTGCATCTATTGTCTTTTTAAATTGACACCTATATCCTTTGAGGAAACATTCCCTCAAGTGTCCATATCTTGCATGTGTTCCTTGCATTAAGCATAGGTATGTTCCATGCACTTGGAACTAGTTTCCTTGAACATGAAACTCATTTTTTCCACTGTATTATAACATTGTTTTATTCCTTTTCAAGATTTTATAATATGAAAAAGACAAAAAAATCAAACATGATAAAAGGAGGGGTGGGAAAGATTTGATTTCTTTGTTTATGTTCGGTATTAGTTCTAATTCATGTTGCCCTTGAACACAACACTATATTTGAGTCTCTATCTCAACAAATTGGGTTCTTAGTATTGTTTTAGGAAGTTAAAACTTATTCATTGACTCTTGTTGACCCATATATGTGTTAAGTTCTTACAAATTCTTCTCTTGTATATTTCCCACACTTAGAATTTTTTTTGTTTTGTCCAGGTATATGAGTCATTTTCACCCTTGTATAAATTTTCGCCTACTCCAAATTGCACCATTTTACTCTATATTATCCATTATGCACCAACACTTAGATTATTTATAAGTGTCTCACGGGTTAATAACATATTCTCATTCAAGTCCAAAATTTTGTCATTAACACAAAGCACTGTCATGTTCCACTATCCTCTTTTTGCACCATACTTAGAACTTTTTCTCATTTTTTCTCAAGGTTCATCTCACTCACCTTTTTCACTTGATTATCACAATGACTAGTTCATCTATCCACTTTTTTATACTTAGTCATTTTCTTGAGACATCATTTCTCTCTTGATACTTCAATACTTAGTCAATTTTCAACCCTTTTCCACGGAATCATAGGTGTGGGGATAAATATATGCACTATTAATTCCCACATTAAATTATTAACCGCGGTTCGTAAGCTTCGAGGTGCAAGCACAGGAAATGTAGGATTGGAGCCTAGTCTAGCCTAATCTAAAGCCAACGACAATATGAACAAACTGAGAAAAGTAAACAAACTGCAGGAAATTAACACTAAGGATTCATTACTCGGACATAGAAATAACTTAGTGCTATAAAGGCTTAGATCATAGTCTTTCATGCACTCAGGGTGATGTTTATGTGATTAATCGTGAGTAGCTTACTTAAGTATTATGTCCTTCAATGATTATTTCCTATAGTGGATCCACACTTAAATGAAGTAAAATAAACAAGCAAACGAAAATGAATTCAAGTGACAGGAAATAAACTAACACCTTGGGATGAAGCCCATCACAGGGATGCCATATCTCATGAGTTAGGCATTTAATATGTCCTTTGGTGAGTAAAATTACAAGCTTGCAATAAGAATCCAAACAAAACTATGTGATCAATAATTTATTGAGCATGAAAAGAAATCATGAATTTCTATAACCAAATGGGAGTTGAGAACTATCTATGGTACCAAAAATTAAATCAAACAATCAAAGATTTCATTGTTTTTATGAACCAAAGGAATGCAAGTTCAGAAATTCATCTACGCAAATATGACACACTAAGAAAAATCAAAGACTGAGCTAACCAAGAAATAAAATTAACATAAATCAATTAGCAAACCGAATAGAACATCTAATGTATGAATCAATTAACAATGCACCAAAAATCTCTCACACAGAGATAAACTAACATATACATAAAAATAAATTAAACAAATCTAACAAACAAATATAAATGAGCACGACATTACCAATCTTGAGGGGCCCTCCCAAGCTAGCAATTTCTACTAGAGATACTTCACATGAAACCCCAATGATGCACCACAAATCTAAAATCAATCATCTTTCATCTATTGAAATTCAAGCTCAAATTACAACAATGGCATCATAACTTTTTTCCTCTATTACAGGAATCCTCATTACCAAAGAATGATCATAATGGCAATTGGATCCTTGTCATAGCCCTATGAGCATTATTTATACATTAAATCCATGGAGGAATGGATAAAACCGAATTCCCCAACTCAAATTTTGGTTAAAACCAATTTTACAATTTTTGGAATGAAATCACAAAAATCTGGGTTTTTCATCAATTTGGGTAGATTCGAGTTAGATATCCACCCATATCCTCCAAAAAAAAAATGAATTTTGAAAACATGTCGTAATTTTACTCAATTTTCCACATTCTAGACAAAACCCATATCATAGAATTTCTAAATATGATACCATCAGCATGGAAATCAAGGCGCAAGTTGGTAGTTTGAGATTTTTACTATTTTTAGCATAATCGTTACCCTGAGCTAGAGGTCCACACGTGCAAGATGAGAGAATTTTGACAAACGTTTATGCATGTCGACGTTGTTATGGAAAAAACCCATGTCCCCGATTTTCCTCTAAAAGCATTCCAAATTTTCGACTATAGTCCAGTACCAGATGGTTGTTTATGCTGGTACCAGATGACTTGGAACATTCTGGTACCGGATGAGATGAATTGTGAGTACCAGATGACATGGAGTGTGATTATCAGATAACATGGAGTGTGAGTATCAAACATGGAGTGGGAGAACCAGATGACTGTGAAGGTAGTGGATGGTTATAGAACCTTCTGGTACCAAATCACTTGGAGGGTGAGTATCAGATGACCTCCAATGTGGGTACCGAATGACTTCCAATGCGGGAACATATTTTTTAGACATAAAAACATAGGATTAAACCATCATCAACAAAACTATTGTATAATCATCCTTTTAATCACTAAAAATATGGAAAATTATCTATTAGCCACATAGGATGAATAACAAGAGATCATGGAGGTTTATGGTGTAATTAGGAATATATTATTGATGAAATGAAGGGAGAACATGTAATTATGAGTGTATTTGTATGGCGGAAAATATGACAACAATGGAGTCCAACACACCCCCAACCCCAAGGATTTGCATGTCCTCATGCAAACAAGGTGAAGAATGTATGATACTCTATTTATAGATTTATATGACATCGTTTCTTTTGTGTAGGTGTTGGTTCTTTTGGAGCAACACATTCGAAACTATCACATATTGAATTTTAAAAAGAAACAAAATTATCATAAAAATGGAGGACAAGCAGTGGATGGGGTATTAGAGTGATGGTGAATGGTGTGCATGTGGAGAATGGTTTATAAATTGATGGTGATGGTGGTCCTATGAACTTGGACACCTTTATACTTTGTATCTTACATCAATTTTAATACCAATATTTACTTTGTGGTTCTTTGTTTGGGTAGGAGACAATGATTTCATCCTCTTTGAGATGACTTAAGATTGTTTTAAGATGTACAAAGAGAAGACACTATAATTAATGTTTCTTTGTATTTTTGTACCACATATTTCCTTTTCATTATTTGTTCTTATCATCAGAGTATATTGTTCATGTAACAACCCAAACTGATTAATTTTTATCATAGTTTTTAATTTAAATTTAATTATTTATTAAAATGTATTAAATGAGACTTTTATTATTTTATTATTAAAAGGTGGGTGAAGTAATTAATGGGGGGATAAGGTTGTTGGGAAGTTAATGAGGGGGATTTGAGAGAGGAGGACAAGGAAGAGAGTGTAACATCCTGCTCTGGCACGTTCACAAAACTTATTATTTGAGGACACTTGCTCGCAAGTGATCTGGACTTTTCTGATATTAATACATTTATGCTTGATTAAGATGTGTTCTGACAGACGACATGATGCTTTACTACTTGATGTAGACAGGTGCTATTGACTCAGTTTTGATTGAGTGTGCAGGGTTTTTGACCTGGAGGATGCAGAGGCATCGACGGAACCCTTGGACTCCGGATTGAGTCAGGGAGTGTGATATTTGAGTTGATTTATTTACCATGATATTGATTGATTTGATGATATGTTGTTGACATGTTCTGACATGATGGTTGATGATGCAGGCTGATGATAACTTGCCGACCAGACTCACATATGGAGTAAGGGGGCCACACACATGATTTACAGAGAGGTTGAGGGAGAGGTGTGGACAACAGCCCTGCCACAGCCTACTAGCACTCCCTTCATGGCTCGAACTATAGATTAACGATTACCAAGTTCACGAGGATCCACGATGCCGTGAGGGAAGACTGCGACAGTCGCTTGCGATGATTCTAAGGGGCGCGCAATAAGGCGGAGGCCTTATTCCTTAGAGCCCTTAGTCTCCCACAAGTTCACCTGGCGGAGTGTTGACTCTAGGGGTTATAGATGTCTACCAAACAGTCAAGTCAGCGAGTGGCACCCTTGGAGCACGTGGTGCATCCTGAAGGGCACGTCGCACAA
>SNQJ01S0051855.1:63618-81587 GCA_010110895.2 Picea sitchensis
GGCGGGGTATAGACACCTCCTTGTAGCCTTAGCATATATGTCCGTGTGTGTGATTTTTCTGCGTAAAGAATCCAGTGTCGTATCAAGAGTCTCGGGCCCTTTAAAGGCAGGGTTTCCACTCTTGTGACACACCTGACGGAGATTTATTAGTTTCTTCCTGAGCAGTCGTCCAGGAGCCTGTCTAATCTTCTTTCGAGAAGACATAAGACTAAAATCCCTGCTTTTCTGTGCATAAATAGTAAACTCTAGTGTTGGATTCTTCCATCTGTGACTGTACTGTACTTAACCCCTGGTGTCGTTTCCTGCTTACAGCTGCTAGTTGTATGCCTTATGTCTAGGGGCGTTTATTGCTTGATGTCACTGTGATATGTCGGGGTCGTCTTGTTTTGTCTGTCTTGCTTGCGTATTGTTCTAGGTCTGGTTACTAGTTTCTGCCTGAGCAGTCGGCCAGAAGCCTGTCTAATCTTCTTTCGAGAAGACATAAGACTAAACGCCCTGCTTTCCTGTGTAGAAATAGTAACCCTAACACCTGGATTCTTCCCTCTGTGTTCTTACTGTGCACCCCCAGTATGTCTTAAATGTTTGTGTTGTGCGCCTTATGCATATGGTCGTATATTGTGGCAGTTACTCATTGTGTGCCTTCAGTCTTCTTGCGCTGAACTTCGTGGTTGTGTCTTGTTGGTTGTCTAGTGGCAACGTAGAGTCAAGTGCGTTTGTTACTTCTACACGCGCACACACCCCTCAAAAAAAAAAAATTGCACATGTCCTCAGAGTTGTTGTCGTAACAAGGAGGTTGTTACAGAGTGGAGGGGACTAGGGGAGGGGTATCATTTTTGCATTGGAAAATTTTGGAAGAGGTGAAGGAGGAGGAGGAAAATTGGGAGAATGAAGCATTTTGGAAACTCTCACAGGGAACTATTGTTGTTGGACGTTTTGGGCTCGGGGGCCAGAAAAATGCAAGGATTCCTAGAGCTAGGGAGTCAGAGATTGTTCCTAGTTGGTTGGGAGGTTAATATTCAATTGGGCAGTTTGGGCAAGCTCAAGAACAAGAGAACCAGGGACTAAATCAACTAATATATAGGTAGAGGTACATATTTTGTGCATTTTATGTTTTTATTATGTTGTTGTTGATTATTATGCTACTGTAAAGAAAATCATGAAATGAATACCTTGAACTAAATTGAATTTATTTCTGCAAGAAGATGAATAGATTTTTTTTTAGGCTTTGTATGAAATACCTTACATATGGTATCAAAGCCTGGTTTCAAAACTGAAACCTAGGCTTCACCACCCACAGCACTGGGATTTTGTCGTTGTGCCAACATGGTCTGCAACCTCTTCATCTGCAATCAATTTGGGTTGTTACATAACCCAAATTGATTAATTTTTATCATAGTTTTTTAATTTAAATTTAATTAATTATTAAAATGTATTAAATGAGACTTTATTATTTTATTATTAAAAGGTGGGTGAAGTAATTAATGGGGGGATAAGGTTGTTGGGAAATTAATGAAGGGTATTTGAGAGAGGAGGATAAGGAAGAGAGGAGGGGACTAGGGGAGGGGTCTCATTTTTTCATTTTAATAATTAATTAAAATTAAATTAAAAACTGTGATAAAAAATAATAAATTTGGGTTGTTACAGTTCATTATGACAAGTGGAGTGAAGATGGAGGGTTTATTAAGTAGTTTTGATAATGCATAATGGAACGTGGAGTGGATAATAGTGGTTATTCATCATGTTTTCCAAATTCTTAGTAAATTAAAAATATTTGTATTAGTTTTACCTCAAGTTACATTCACTTTGATGTGAATTGCAGGTTGATCAAGTGGAAGATGAATGGGAGTACATGATGGTTGAAACTGAAGATTAAGCTGAGCAAGACTGAGACTTGTGAGATATCTAGGAGAGAGTTGATGAATGTTGATCTGATGAGATTCGTTTTTTCTCTCTCTTTTTTTTACCCCACACCTACTAGTTTGCATGTCTTCATGCAAACTCTTATTAACACACAAAAACTATTGCAAGATAAACAAGGACTATGTGGAGCTGGTGCATGTCGATTGAAGGATGGAAATGAAGTATGCTAAAGATGAGAGATAATGAAAATATTCTGCAAAAAGTACCCTTGAAAAAGATTTAAATTTATGTATTGTTGGTACAGGAACCTACTGGTTTTTCTACCAGCAGTACTAGAACAAAAAAATCTAAAAAACTAAACCAACATTGTTATTATGAGAGAAGAAGTAAACATTGATGTTATGCCAAAGAAACAACCAAAACTTAAATTTTATCCATGCTTGTAAATTTGGAAATGAAATTAATTTTAAAACATTACAAGGATAAAGGAAATTCTTAAATTACTTATTACATACGATTTCCTCAATCATTAACGATTGCATGCTCAAGAAACCATGTTAATCATGATGGGGGATTTTTCCTCTCATCCTTGAATAGGAAAACATGAGGAGATAAGCAGTCTTTAATAAATGAGAAACCAATAGGAAACCAATCATCCCTGTTTAATTTCTCAGAGAATTTTTGTCATTCAAGTGATATTGATAAAGTTCACATTTGAGTTTATTAGACTCCTACACTTATGGGTCCCACTTCTAGGACAATGACATCTTAGGTATGAATGACAAGGTCTTAACACCATCTTATAGACATTCTCAAATGGAAATTTAGATAAGATTCATTATCCTTTTGTTCAACCATTCATGCTTATTCTTAAGGATTTACACAAGTATATTGTTCATACAGACAAATATAGATTAGGAATAATGAAAGACATCAAAATCAAAACCCATTGCTAACAAGCCTATTCAGTACTCCGATGATGTAATTTTGATATCTAAGAAATATCCTTCCCAGGAAGAATTCCCCATTTCCCACAAGCTTGTTCAATACTCTAATGGGTTTTCCTAGTTATACCAGAGGCTGATACCCCCTTCCAGCAGACTTGTTCAGTATCCCGACGGGTTAGCCTCTTACACCCTTTTTCCATCAAAGGCTCTTGTCCTAAACTTTACCCTTAAGATAAAATTTATAGATTGCTTTCACATGGGTGAATGTGGAAGCATCTTTGAAAACCTTTTTATATGATGGAATGGTATTGGGTTGCAATATATTTTATAGATTGCCCATAAAAGATTGTTCGTATGAAAAATAGACTTATGTATTGAGATTAGTCGAAAAACATATCATGGTCAAACTTACTTAATGTGTGGTGGATGAGGCCATTAGAGAATGACCTAAAGGTGGCTCTAGTGCCCAAGTTCATCTTCTCCCTACAAGATTGTGTTCCCTCACAAGTAGAAGTTTCATTCACTCACCTACTACTATTTGATAAGAATGTGTGAATAAGAAGTTCTGATAGGAAACTATGATGTACAAGTTACCTATGGGAATCATTACACAAACCTTAAATATTTTGTAAATACCCATAATATTTTAAATATTTAGGATTATGAGCAACTATTGTTATTAATAGTCAAAAATATGTATGTAATAAGAAGAAGAAATATCCTAAGCTGTTTTGGTTTTTGATGCTAGATAATCAATATTATCTTCATCTCATTTGATTTATTTGAAAAGAAACATGAAAAGATGTTGCATTTATTTAGAACTAGGTTAACTACCATGCAACTTTTACTATATCATATCTAAGAACAATAAATTATATTTCACGTGTAAGAATATTTCCAATGTAACCATGTTTAGGTGTAGAAATACATCCATACCATGTGCTTAACCAATATTTAATTTAATTTTATAAATTATATAATTAAAATTTGTTTTTAATAAATAATAATTGTATTAAACAAATATTTTAAAAATATATAATATTCATATTAAAAAGATTATTAATAAAAAATTATATATTTGCATTTTATTTATTTATAATTTTAAAATAATTAAATATTTATTTTTAGAAATTCATAAATAATAAAAATACTCTCACCCTCTTATCTATTTACATTTTCTTTAAACTATAATTAAAATGTGGTAAATAAAAATAAAATAATATTATAATTTATAAAGAAGCCACATATTGATATCTTCCCTACTTGAAGTACGTACTGACCCCAAGCATGAAATCACATTTGTAAGGGGTTTGTGATGTCTTCCGAATAATAAAAGATGCAACCTCCTCCTTTATCAAAGACTCTGTCGATTTCATTCATAAAACCTTGAATTTTCACCTTGATGAAGAAGACCTTATGGTCAACTTCAGCGTGGTTTCTTTCTTTATCAAAATTCTTTTTTCTAAAACTCTCACCCTAATCCCTAAATCGGTAGACCCTGAAACTTTCGACCTCATCAAAATTTGTCTCTCTTCGACCTTCTTTATCTTCAAGGGAGTTTACTATGAACTAAACAAAGGCACATCCATGGGGTCCTCCTTATCCCCAGTGGTTGTTAATATTTTGCATGGAACATTTTAAATCTTTAGCCCTTAGCAAATTTTATCTAAATCTAAAATGTTGGTTTCAATTTGTAGATGACACGTTTGTCATATAGCCTCATGGTCAGGCCAACCTGGCCTCTTTTCTCCATCATCTTAATAGCCTTTCCCCCAACATCCAATTCACAATGGCGACCCAAAAAGACAACTCTATCCCCTTCCTAGATGTTCTCATATCTCATCTCCTTGATGAATCCCTCTCTCACCAAGTCTATAGAAAGAAAAATCACATTGATAGATACTTTGATGTCAATTATCACCACCATCTAGCTCAAAAATCCGATGTCCTAAAAACCTTAGCCACTCAAGCCTTCCACTTTTCAGACCCCCAATTCCTTGCAAAAGAAAAATCCCACTTGACCAAAACCCTTATTTCCAATGGCTACTCTCTCTTTCTCTCTCAAATCAACCAATATTTTCACTTAGCCAACAACCCTAACCCTAAACCTAAAATTACCTCTCCCCTCACCCCTCCTCATGCTCTTGTTTCTCTGTCCTATATCCAAGGCACCACCGACCAGATCTCAAAATTTTTAGCTAAGAAGAATATTAAAACTGTATTCAAACCCTACAAAACCCTCAAACAACTTTTCATATCTACCAAAGAAAAAACTTGGTCGACGCTTGGCCTCGGTGTTTACCAAATTCCTTGCTCTTGCGAAAAATCTTACATAGGTCAAACTGGGAGAAACTTTAAAGATCGGATAAAAGAGCATATATTTGATACTACTTATAACCGTGTTTCCAAATCAACTATTCTTTAACACTCCTTCAAATCCAAGAACCTTATGTGTTTAGACCAGGACAAAAATTTTGCCTCCACCCCGCATTACTCCTCCAGAATCATTCGTGAAGTGTTGGAAATCGAAAAACAACCTAATAACTTCAACCATGAAGATGAATACAAATTGAGCCAATAATGGAAACCCACAATTCAACATCTTGGCCATTAACTTCTTCCCCCCAAATCTTGTTCCATTTCACGCTCCTCTCCTGGCTTTATCTCTCTTAATTTTTCTAAAATTTCCTAACTCCCCAAATATTTGAGTTGAACTCGAAACCTCATGGAACTTCATATCATGACACTTGTCAATTGAGCTGCCCCTGGGAACTCCTCAAAACATTTTAACCTAAATGCTATTCTTCTAATTATCCATTATCATTTCTGGAACACCCTCTTTTTCCAAATTAAGCTTCTCCTCTAGTATTATGAGTTTTTTTATTATTTTTCATTATTTTTTCATTTATTACTTATGTCCATGATAATGGGTGGAGTGTCCACTTGAAACTTTTGAAGTTTCGAAACCTGACACATAGTTTACCTCACACACAGTTTTATCCAGAAAAAATTCTAAGTATGGTGCAACACATGCCATAATTGGTGTAGTTTTATAGATGAAAAAATTGTTCCCATGGTGTAACACATGCCATAATTGGTGTAGTTTTATAGATGGTAATATTACACAAACAACAAGAAGATGTTTATAATTTATAAATAAGAATACACTGGTTTGAACATATTCTAGTGTTTTAGTTGATTTATGGATATTTGTATATCATCTTTGTTGATAATTAAATTGGTTATATTGATGATGATGGTTAACACTCATTAAAATTGAGATTAAAAAATTATATATATGTAAATTTCTGTTAGTATTGGAATAAGGAGAAAAGCATTACTTCAGTAACTTCAATGTAACTTTATGCAGAGAAACTGCACTCACATAATTCTCAAATATGAAGCAAGTAGACTAAATCAATTGAATAAGTCGTAGTCTAATTGTTATACATTTTGGCAAATTTCCAGGGATATTTTCTCTTTAATTTTTCTTGAAATGTGGAAAGAAATTGTTGGATCTCCATATTTGAGTGGTTAATTATGTATAATCTGAGTGTCCCAAGGGTTACAGAACATTATGATTTTGTGCAGATTTATATAGCCATATTCCTGTAAAAGAGACCAAAACATAGAATAATTAGACAACTCCATTTAATAATTCATGGAAAAACACAATGCAAGAGAAATAACATAATTAGGTTTTCCAAATGCTTTGAGAAACATGTTTCAATGGAAATGAGTGATTAGGTAAAAAACCAAAACACCAAAATGTGATGAGCATTACTGATGCATATCTATAATAGTAGATATTAATAGTATAGTTTAATATTGAAAGAAAACAGGGAAGAAAAAGTAAAATATGATCCACTTCCTTTTGTATTCAACAAGCCTATAATATTGGCATTAGGTTTTTTTAGACTCGCTACCCTTTTCACAGATGGATAGAGATTTCCATTAATATAACGAGAGGAAAATAATTTATTTTTATATTATTATATTTAATAAAATTGAAATTAATAAAAATAATATTTCTATATTATTTATTTATGTGGGAAATAAAGCAAAGTAGAATGAAATATTAAGCCTAATATCACATAGCTATGTGTTTCAAAATACAATGCCCCTAAGTAAAAAGATCATGAACTAGTACATACAATGCATGGAAGTAAAAAAATCATGAAATAGTACATGAAGTTATTGTTGGGTCTGACATATTTGTTGTAAAAAAATTAAAATTATAGTAAGTATATGAACTTTAGTAGAATTATTGCACATCACATGGATGTATTATTAAAAAAAAAAATTATAACATGTAGCATGATGTAGTTTTATTAATGTAAATATCAAAAAATGGACAAAAATTATGCTTATAAATATAGCGATGTTCATATTCAAATTAGTATTTGTATAAGTTCCAATTTGGAAGAGATAGGATATATACCTCCCAAGGCCAAATAATTAAACCATTACATAAACATAATCCTTTATCCCACAAACAAGGGAGTCTAATCCATCAATTTGATACCATGAACTTAAAATTAGATTAGTATTATTAATGTATATACATTTATTTTCAATATTAAGAACCTATATTAATAACTTCATGAATATTTAATATATTACAATATGAACAAAACATCACTTCAAGAACTCCATTGCAACTTCATATGCTTAAAACCCCTACACACAATTGTACAATACAAAAAAACAAAATAAATTAGTACAATAATCGACTAAAAAACACACTAAAATAATTGATGTTTTTTTTTTCAAAATACTTTAAGAAACATATTAAAATAAAACCATCTTCTCTAGTCACTTCTTTTACACATGAAATAATAAAAATAAAAACATATTTTCATTAATCCATAAAAATGAATAATATCTATCATTAAAACATTAGTTTCAACACGCCCATTTCAATATTTTCCACACACTCATTTGAATAAATTGGTCCATTTGAATAAGTTGGAAATAGCAATTCTATACATAAAAGCCCTATTTACATTTACCAAGATGCAAAACTTATAAGTACTATTGTTGAAACTTTACTCCCAATACCAAAGTAGTAACCAGCTTCCCCCTTAAATAAAGTAATCTCCTTGGAAGTGATCAAACTTGAATAATTAGATATGGACCATGTTATTCCATATAATAAATAATTGGATATGGACCATGTTATTCCATATAATAGAAAGCGTGCATGGCTTCTTAGTCCAATATCATTAATTTGCTTGAAGTATAAGTTGGGCCAAAAAGGGAAAGTTACGAGCAAAGAAAATCGAATTCAAGAGGTTCTCAAAAATACTTTTTCATATTTCTCAGTCGCTTTTGCATCTTTAAAGGAAGGGATCTGGTTGAAAAACTTAATTATCAACGAACTTGTCTCATAGTTGAAAGATGCAGTGTACAATATACGAAACATTCCAAAGGGAATAACGCTAAGCAACATCCTAATGAGCAAGACATTAAAACAAATGATATTATGGGGTCCATTTATTAAATGTCTGGATCTATGACAAAATCAAATTGAAAAAGTTACACCTATTGACAATGGGCACATTTAATATGTTTTTAGTACTTAATCAGTTTTGTATGGACAAGATTAAATATTGTTGGAATATTCTTAGTCATCCCAATAAATCAATGGTTGTGATTTCAACCACTAACTTCCTCACTATTATAAAGACATCCATTTACATGTTTATTTTTTTACTTTTACTTAATCATATTTAAAATTTACTATGATGGCTAGCTGATTGCCACCTATGAGTGATTAACGTTTCATTTTCTAAAGAGCCCAAGTTTACCAGCCATGATTTTTACTCCAACTATTATTTATTGGGCGGGATTTTCCTACCTTGAGCTCTTATCGCATCGTACTACCGCGTCGGTTATTTAATGCACAGGGTTCTACAGTTATTTAATGCCCAGGGCTCAGTTATTTAAGCGTTCACCAGCCACGAGTGACTTGTGGCTGTGCTAGTGATAAATCTCTTTCAAAAATAGAAATAAATTTCTTACTGCACTTATGAAGTAGCATATCAAAGTGAAGTTGTAAAATAAGGATACTTCACAGATAATTCACATGCCAAGAGAGATCAGCGACATTAAAACCAAAACAAAGACATTCTTAGCTATTTAAATGCAAATTAGGAATCCATGGTTATTTTTACTTAAAAAAATTACAACATACCTGCAAAGAATTGAGATTTTTTAGACATGTTTTCTCTCGTCTTCTACCCATTTGTCAGAACTACTAGTATCGGCTCGCTCCAAACCTTTCCCCATTGTTAGCGCTCGAAGACTTGTAGTTGGGGAAAGGCACCTGACCTGCTTCAATGCAGTCCAAGTCCTCTAACATAATCTCATAATGTTTTTTTGACTTCTTGTGGAGTTCTCCCACGAACCATAGAAGCCACATTATGCCAATGGTCAGGAGTGTCTTTGTCATAAATAGATAAGGCCTTCTCAAAGAGTTTATTATATTTACCCATAATTTTTAAGGGGATAATCATTTTTATTATATTTACTCATAATTGTTTTAATGGAGAGAAGTGGTTACATGAGATTCTTGGGTAAGTCCATGTCATTCTTTATTTCCAAGTAAATATATAAACCCATCTTTAGGTTGTTTGAGGGTTCACTCATTGTTCATTGTTCACACTCTTCATTATGTTTACTCTCCATTGACTCTTTCATTCATTCATTATTCTGAATTCATTCTTGATCTTGACTTAGGAAGGAAAAATGAATTGTTGGAAGAGAATCTATTGTTGTATAGATGTAGTGATTACTAGTGTATTCCAACCATGAATTGATGTCTCTATGCATGAGATGAATCGACATATGTTAAATTTTTTTCACAATTGTGAATGTTGAGAGTCCCAACATGGAGATTATTGATTGGATGCACTGGAGCCCTGGAAGGAGGTGGACACCCTGAGGGACTGCGTGGAAGATAAGGTATTCCATTCTATTTGGTTGTGTAGGATGGAGAGAAGAGAGTTGGTGTACTTTGGATTGTTGTGTGTTGAGAAACACATGAGATATTGAGTACTAACTAGTTTGGGAAACTGAGTGACACCCTGGAATTGTCCTTGTGGATTCATAGCCCTGGATAGGTGGTGACCTTTTGTTGAAACTTGGACTAACAACATCTATCGTTGGGTGGAATGTGCTTAGTTTGCACCTAGTTGGTGATTCGATTTTTTAAAGATAAGTGCTCTATGTCATGTGTTTCTATGCTTGTATATTTATTTCCATTATATGTTAATTAATATCTGCGAGAAGCGTATCTTTAATGTGCCTTATTGTTGGTTATTGCTATGCATGGCATGTTTAAAAATGATTTTATGTTATAACATGAATCTTGATTACTACATGTGAGTATTTCATGCTTCTTTATTAATTATATGTTATCAAAATTTTGAAATCAGTTTTGAAGTTCATTTTGAAGTAGCGTGGCTAGTCTATGGGTGGATGGGTACTTTAGAATATAAGAAAATTGTTTTTCCCAAAAACAGTCTCAAAACTTTGTTCATCGGCCTCATGAACATGCTAGGTTCATTAGTTAAACCAAAGGGAATAACTAACCACTCAAACAACCCATCATTTGTCTTGAATGATGTCTTCCATTCATCACCTTCCCTGATATGAATTTGATGATAACCACTCTTCAAGTCAATATTGTGAAGTATTCATCGTCACTCAAACAATCAATAACAATCAATAAGATCATCCATTCTTAGTAAAGGAAACATGTACTTGATGGTAATATTATTAATGGCCTGCAAATTGATACACATGTGCAAATTGGTAATGCACAAGGACTCAAAATTTGTCGAATTAATCCTCTTTTAAGTAACTCATGTACTTTCCTATTTACCTCGTCACTCTCTGCTATAGGCATTTGAAAAGGTTCCCTATCTGGAAAAAACGATCATGGTATCAATTCGATCTGGTGTGATATACCTCTCAATGGAGGTAACCCTGCTGGTAAATAATCAAATACAATTTCCCTAAATTATTTCAACAAATGTTGAATCTCAACTTTTATAACATCCCTTTTCTCAGTCTCCTGAATCCTTTTTGGCATTATGGCCAAACAACAACCACAATATTTATGCTCTCTTAGAAACTCTTTAGAAGAACATAACATAATCGGGATGTTACTTCCATGCATATTCTTGTTGTTATTTTTCTCCATAACTTTTTTTTTAATGTTGGTCATAACCTTGTTGTTATTTTTTCCATCCCCTTGTTGTTATTGTTGTCCATATTCTTTTCTAACATTGGTACCAACTTATAACATTTTCCATCCTTGATAAATTGATATGAATTATCTTTGTAATCATGGAATACCTTTCTATCAAATATTGATGGTCTCCCAAGCAATACATGACATGCATCCATATCTATCATGTCACATAAAACTTCTTCACTCAAACTCCCAATATGGAAACTCAATAAACATTGTTCAGTCATAGTCACTTGTTGTCCATTTTCCAACCATGAAATGCAGTATGGATTAGGATGTGTAGTACTTTTCAACTTCAAATTCTCCATTAATTTAGTGGATACCATTTTTTTTTAATTATGGCATCTATGACGATATGACAACACTTATATCAAATTTTACATTTAGTTTTGAATACTCTCTTTCTTTGTTCAGGTTCTTCTGCTTCTTTTGTGTCAGTCTTGAGTAATACTCTTCTCAACATAATGTTTTCTCCTTGTTAGTATTGAAGTACTTAGAGATTCCCACCAACAATTGATGTCTCATTTTCTTGGGTGACTTTCATCTTAGATTCATTTGTTTTTACTAGGCTCTGCCTCTCTGGAAATCCTGATGCTTTATGACCCTCTATTCCACAATTATAACATGTAATTACATACTTACCATGGCCAAAACATCTTACTCTTCTAGTGCTTCTTCCTCCACTTTTATTTTTACCATTGGTGGCCTCATTCTCCCTCTCATTATATTTAGTAGCATTTGCTCTGCCTCTGTCTCTAGTTCCTTTACCCAAAACCTTTTGCTGCAATCTTCTGTTAATATTTTCTTCCACTTTCAAAGCAACCTGGTAGGCTTCGTCTACWTTTTAAAAGTAATGTGTACTCATCTCATCCTGAATATGGTACTTCAKTTCATTCATGTATCTTGTGRATATTTGATACTTTGGTTGTTTCATCCCTAACCTGAGTGACAACTKGAAGAACTCTTCAGTATATTCATGCACATGTGTCTCTTTCTGCCTGASATTTTGTACTTGTCTACACAAATTCTKCTTGTAGTCAACAGGTAAAAAATTCTCTTTGATTTTAGTAACCATCTTCTTCCAAGTTTTAATCGTATCTAATATGTTATATACTTTGTCTTTCTGCAACATATCCAACCAAATTCCATCATGTCCTTTCAAATTCGTAATGGAAAAAAAAAACATGTTTTGGATCTTGAACATTCTCATACTCAAAGTATCTTTTGAGCTCTCCTATCCAATATATAAAAGTATCATCCCTCATACTGCCATCATAGAATGAAACTTCAATCCTCGTGCTACCTCTGTTACTCAAGAAGAATATGAAACATATTATTGGCTCTGCTTCCTCAACATTTTTTTCAACTTCAATCTCTTCCTTAGATTCTGAATCTAGCTCAACTTCTCCATTTATTTTATTCTCCAACTCTTCTATTATTCTTATTCTTAATTCTTCAAATTCTTTGTTCCTCGCACCTCCTCGTGTTGCTTCTTCTCTTTGCAGTGGCATCCTTATGAGTTGTCTTGCATCCCTCACTCGGACCAACATTCACATTCATTTCCTTCGGGAACTATTCTCTCACAACTCAGGAACTAAAACCTTGCTTTGATACCACTTAATGTAGTGGCATACCCTGCAACAATTATAACGCCTAAAGGACTATGCTATGCTCTCAAAATTCACAACGGAACTCAAGTTTGAACATGAAACAAATATTTCATTTACTACTATTAAAGACTCAAATAGAAGAATTTAGTTACAACCACAATAACATAAACACACTGTCAGACCTTACCTTTAATATTTATTGCAAAATTCCTCTCATTGCAATGTAATTGAGAAGAGCATGTTTCCTCGCCAGACTAGAGTTGATCTACTATGCGGTTCTTCTAAATATTACCTTGTCCTTTCTCGATCTTGTTCTCTATGGTGATCTTAGTTACTTCAATTGAACCTAAGACAATCTTCCCTTTCCTCTAGACCGAATGATCAACCTCCTCGATGTATTTCTTCCTCGCTTTTATGTTGTTCTTTTCTTTCAATTTGTTTCCCCTTCCATTGGAAGATGAATAGTCATGATTGTTCATTTCCCAGTCGTTTCCCAATTCGAATTTGTTTCCCTCCTATTTCACCAATGATTTCCACTTGGAACTTAATCTTCATGATCTACATGGACTGAATTTGGAATCATAACATTGAGTAGCAGCATAAAAATTCCAACATAATTCTTATAGCGTGGATTTATAGCACAAATCTTGTAGTATGGAGTTGTAACATATTTCTTGTAGCATGGATTTGTAACATATTTCTTGTAGCATGTATTTGTAGTATAAGAGTTATAATTCTATCTTTATCATTCGGAGTTGCATCCTAAGTTGAAACATTGTCAATTATAGAAAGGAGTAACAACATCAGTTGTAGAGTAGATTTGCAACCATCCGTATTCGTCCTAAACTAACTTGTACAAAATTGAAATGTTTTTGGGTGATGTGGATTTCCCATAACCAATGATGCTCCTACATCACACTTTGATCAATTTGAAGAGAGGAATCCAGTGGGATAGGTCCTAAATAATAGTGTCAATGGGACCATTATACATTTTTTTTATTCATACGGAGTTACACTTCATTCTAAATAATACTACAGTGACAAAATGCTCAAACTCTTAATAGTTAAAATTGTGTAGAAATTTTGCAACCTTGATGCACAGAGTATGGTTGCACATACTCGATATGCAAAACTTCCACTTTATTTTTTTTCTATTATTTTCTTGGTGAAAGAGTTAGGCTTTTAATATTTCCTACGGATAAGGTATTTCCATGTGATATAGCTCATTGATATACCAATGGTGTCCAATAGTGGTACTTGACCCAATATCTCAGGGCTATTACTAAGGAGGTTCACTCGTACCCTTAGTTGTACTACCTGATTACCCTAGTACACAAGAGTAGTCTTCCCGAGTGTTGTACTCGGTGCCACTATAACAGTCAGGTGGTTGATTTGTTGATCTACAACTGTTTCAAGTGACTTATGGGACTCCTTATATACCTGAGGGTACATGGGAGTGAATGGCCATGTACATATGTTGTCTAATGTGATACTACTAGAAGGGGTACCAACAAGGGTTACAATGGTTACCAACGAGGTGAAGCGAGGTGTTTCGAGTAACCATGTAAAACCATGTGTATTTCCTACATGTTTTCTTCCTGAATCCCAGTTTTGCCAACAAAATAACATATCATTGCTCTTTAAAGACACTGACACGCGTCTCTATCCTAGATTTGTTTTCTAAAAATATGCAAAGGAAAGAGTTTCGATACCACTTGTAAGGTACTAAAATGAAATATATGCAAAGGCGTAGAATAATTATTACAAAAATTAGCTAACGAAAAGAGACAAAATAATAAATAAAATTGCAATATAGATCCAAATGATGATACCTTTATTATCTTGAGCAAAGCTCTTGTGCCTCTTTCAGAGGGAAACCTCCAACAAAGAAGATTTCTAGTACAAATTATTTTCAAGAAAACATTTTCCATGCTTTCTACCCCTATTTATAATATTTATATCTTCTAAAGAACATTCTAGAGGAAGAACTTTCTATAGGAAGAAGATTCTAGTAAGTCTTCATACATCAGACATGTTCACATTATTACATAGGACTTATTTACTAATGATGTCCTTAATTACATAGAAAAACATATTATTCTATCTACTTAAGGGATTAGGGAGGCTAGGACCCTAAAATATTTGTTAATAAATAGAACAAAAGCAAGACAAGAACTAGGTGGATCTACACTTATATCGATCTCATTCTACACTTATATTCTATCTCATGATATCAAAAATCCATATTCTACACTTATATCGATCTCATGATATCAATCTCTAGTACATGTAATTGACCATATCTAGATCTAGATCTCACTGACAACTCATTAGTGGATAGCAAGAACACCTCATTTGTAGATAAGGATGACAACTCATAAGAAGGTGATCTCAGACTTTGTGTTTGTCTATGAACTCACAATCTAATATTTCCACCCTCAATTAGAAGTCTGAATACTTATACCAGTAAGGAAACAATAACTACAGCTTAAAATGGTATCATTTTAATCTTCAATATGAAACTTATGAACTAAGCTTTGCTGAATATATGCTCGAAAATTTTCCAAATCTAGATATGAAATGGTTGATTTGAAATCAACTTTGAAAGAGAGTAAAATTTGAGGAAGTGAACAAATGTCATGTTTGAGCATTCTTTGATTGCTTGATAAATTTCCATGTAATTTGGCTAGAAGAAACTATTGGATTCTACTATTTGGTGAAAAAATAGGATCACCATTATACTATTAGTGAACAAATAAGATCATTGATTTTCTCTGTAAATTTAGACACAATTATGTGTTGATCAACATCCTAATGAATAGTTCAGTAGACCAATTGCTAGTTTGAAATTCCCAAATGTTGATTTATCTTTGTAATTGATAGGACTTTGAAGCTTGAAGCGTGATTATCATCATCGATATCCCTCCTTGTTAGGTGCAAGGAGAGAATTTTTTTGAAAGGATCCAATCTTGAGCTTTTGGATTATTCTATCCATCAATTGTATATGGTTGTTTTTGGCTCACCATTAGCCATTTTCACTTGATTAATGTGGTGGTTCTGTTTGACCTCTAACCATTTTCACTTGATACTATTTTAATAAATAGAACAAAAGCAAGTTAAAAACTTGGGAAAAAAGGCTTAATCCATATTCTACTCTTGTATTGATCTCATGATATCAATTTATGTTACATATAATTGACCATCACTAGATATGGACCTCATTGACAACTCATTAGTGGTTAACGAGAACACCTCATTAGTGTAAGGTGCCGAATAGATTTAACGTCAAGTAATTACACAAATTGTAACAGTATTGATTTCAGAAAAATGCACTTATTTCTTTTAATTGAGAAAAACAGTAAAATTCAAATATTCCTTTAATTAAGCACATTCGCATATAAATTTATCAACAATAATAAAATTTTATAGCAAAATAAAACAAATACATAATTTAAATTACCTGGTTCTGATGCTAATTCGCCTTGTTGCCTTGTTGTTGCCTTCCTTCCTGATGCTTGATGCACTAACCAACACTTCCCAAACCTACTATCCTCCCTGCCAACTAGGACAACTATCTAGCTCCAGGATATCATATGGATATCCTGACCCCGTGCCCAAAACCTCCAGCGAACCGGTGCCTGTACTCATCCAATCCCACTCCAAAACTCAACTCCTCTCTGCAAATCCAAGAGAGCCCCAAAATCCATCCCCAAAATCTCTCGTTGAATGATAATCCCCCTCGTCAACCTCCTGCCCCCCATATCCTTCCTTCACCACCTCATGCCTTTACTTCCTTATCCATTTATTAACTATCTTATCCTTTCGTAATTAATGCCCCTTATCCCCTTATTTACTATTTTATCCTTTCTTATTTATTATCTGATCTTATATTTAATGTCCTATCCCTTCCCAAATACGTAAGATTTTAATTTAACAAAATAATTTATTAACCCCCTTTAATCCTTTACTTAATTGATTAATGAGTCAATTAATCCTTGACAATCATGAATAACTAATTAATAATAATTAATTAGTTAATGTTATTTAAGAATTAATTATTGTTTAGCTAATCTTTTAGGACAGTTAGATTATTAAATTAATTATAATTAATAATCCTATACAACTATTTAAGCAGGGTCGTTACATACACCCACCCTTCAGGAAACTTCGTCCTGAAGTTAAGGTATCTTATGGTACAAAGGACAAGAAACATGGTTCACACATTCATAACAAGTAACCGACATTATCAGTAAGTAAGTCAAGAAAATTCATACATACTAGTGTATATGTACAATAAATGCATGTGTAGCTAGTACATACAAGTCTCGTGCATGTACTAATAATCAAAACTATCATCCTTTAGTAATTTATGTATGCATCTAATCTAGTCAGCAAGACTAGTCTTTTATAAAAGACAACAATCAATCAATTGTTTGAGAAATCCTTTAATTACTATTATCTGGTTCAACAATTTTATTTTAAACAACTGCGGTTTAGTTACGTAATAATGAATATTCATATATACACATTTCTCTTTTTTTTTTTAAGGGAAAACATTAAATTCCACCACAAGACAGATCTCCATACTGTCTCAACTATCACTACTCATCCTTCCTCCCTAACCTACTTCCATATCCATTCCTATCCTTCCTATGCTAGACTATCTTGGAGCATCAACTATATTGACCTAACTCCAAATAGAACCCGTAAGCAGAAGTGTCGCTATCTTGACCAAGATTCCCTAGAAGGCATATGACAGTCATCATCACACGTCTTGGGGAGTGTGAAATAACATCGTCCTCCCATGACTTCAAGTTTCGGAGGATACACAGTGGGAAATGCCTCCACCCCTCCTAATCATAACTAGGGTCCACACCCTACAATGGAGGATACACGGTGGGAAATGCCTCCACCACTCCTAACAAGACTAGGGTCCACACCCTACAATGAAATACACAGTGGCACCATGTTGCTGGAGGTTTTTTAATTGTTTATTCGGTTTTGGGTAGTGTCATCACCTGAAATCATGCACTGGTCCACATATCATAGCAATGCATCCAAACCAATATAAATTTAACATACAATATTCATACCATAATGTTTCTCGGTTAGTGGTCCTGCTATCTACTTTTATCATCATTATCCCTTAGCTATTTCATAGCCCTTAACCTGCAGATTAGTCTGTAACACAAACTCATACATTTCTATGCATTATCATCATGTAATTGCATACTATCATCGTTTCAATTTGGTATCCCTGTACCGATAAATTAACATCAAAGTTTTCCAATT
>SNQJ01S0051855.1:81597-91888 GCA_010110895.2 Picea sitchensis
CAGTTAGTTCATACCTGTAACATATCACACTCTTTTGTCCATTCATTCCTGACCCCCTTGAGTTGCAAGGTGGTGATGGGTTCCGCTATTTTTAAGAATCCTTCTACAAATCTCCGGTAATAACCTGCTAGCCCCATGAAGCTTCTCACCTCATGGGCATTTTTCGGCACTGGCCACTCCATAATGGCCTTTACCTTTTCTGGGTCCATAGAGATTCCCTCGTCGGAAATGATATGACCTAAATAGTGGATCTCTTTCTGGAAGAAGGAACACTTCGAAAGCTTCCCATACAATTTGTTCTCTCTAAGGCAGGTTAACACTATTCACAAGTGTTCCTCATGTTTTCTTTCATTCTTGGAATAGATGAGGATGTCGTCTAGAAATACTTGTACAAAATGGTCTAAGTACTTCCGGAATACGTCGTTCATGAGGCTCATGAATACTGTTGGTGCATTGGTCAATCCGAAAGGTACTACAACAAACTCGTAATGTCCAAACCGAGTTCGAAAGGCATTTTTTGGGATATCACCTTCCTTAATCCTTAACTGATGATACCCTGATCGTAAATCAATCTTTCATAATACGGTTGCTCTTTTTATCTGATCGAAAAGGTCATCTATTCGCAGCATTGGGTACCTATTTTTCACTGTAGAACGGTTCAAGTCCCGTAGTCTATACACAGTCATAAGGATTCATCCTTCTTCTTTACAAAAATTACCGGCGCACCCCATCATTCCTCAATTCTAGAAACATGTACAACTATGCATATAAAAGTGGGGTATTACTTTCTTGCCACCCATTGTCTCTCCCGAACTAAACTCACTGACATTCAATAATTGTTATACCAGTCCTCTTAGTCACTCATCACTACAACTAGACAAATAATTTTTCAGTGCCTCTATGTGCTCTTGTGATAATGTTCTTGTTGCAAGACATGCAAAACATCTATGCTCTCATTTCTTCTTTGGTTGGGACACTATTCTTGGCACATAACGTATTCTCTCATTTATAGATAAGTAATAAGAAAATAAACATGTTCTCTGAGGATGTTGTCTCTATACAAAGAGATAAGTATTTCTCTTTGTAGTTTTTTTTTTATCTGCTACAGTAACTTCCCACTGACATGCACTAAGCCTTGGTTGGAGTTCTCTAGTCCCAAGGCCATCATCTATTCATCATAACCATCACTATGTACATTACCCCCTTATGTGCATTCACCACTTCCACACCTCACTCTCTTATACATTGCAAGTCACTCTCCTGTGTGGTACTTTGTTCAAACCACCTCACTATTGTCACCTATCAGGTTAATAATTTCAAACCTGAAAACAGGAACAAATGTTGAACATAATTTTTCTACCCAAGTCACACTATTTGGGAAGACAAGAACAAAGTTAGTTATAATTTATAACGTGTGTGTATGTGATGAGTGGAACACACCAAGCACTAAGAATAACCCCACAAAATGATATCACCCTACGAAGAGTTACAAGAAATCTTCAATACATATCAACGTGCAATTCCATGTCTATATGCAGTGAACTGGGAAATGTAGGACAGTGGTGAACTGCAATGGATACACATCACAAAGGAATGCTCAGCTGATATTTATGAATATAAATCTTGAATGTACTTGAGGTAAGAAAAGAAACCCTTCGCTCCATGTGACCACTGTTGAGACAAGCAACTCTTTCCAAACCTCAAAAACCACCAAATTTCATAGTCTCATGTTGGAACATTCATATCCAAGCGTATTATGTGATAGATGGCAAGGGCTGCTCTAGACTGTCATGCCTCTCCATAAGAATAGTTAAATCCTCATCTATGATCTCGATGCATGGGGTACCAACAGTTCAAACCATCTCATTATTCGTATGCCTATAGAGATACCTCCCCCTGAAATTTGTCTATCTAGGAGGTAGCCCTAGTGTAATATTATGATTCTTACTCAAGAACTTAATGTCTCCTCTGTTCATTAAGAATTAGTTTCCTAATAAATCCTGCACATTTCTTTCTTAACATTTGAACAACAATAGTTCAAAGTTTAAAGCCCTCAAATAACATATTAAACATAATTTTTAACATTCGCATAAAATCCCTACAATTTCTAAAGAAAATATAAAGGCTGGCATCAAACTAGATCTTCACCAAACGTTGAATTTTATAAGCGATAAAATTATCTTCACTGTAGAAACTTGTCAATCGATCTTTTACGTTTATCTGTGGCTTTTTATTTAATATTGGTGTGTTGATTCCCTTTATCATTAACTATAAAACCATGCAGTCTCATATTGTTACAAAACTCTTTGATATCTCACTCATCTATAAAGAACTACAATTTCATGTAGAGTAATACTTGAACAATGACAAAATTAAGTACATCGACTTTTTTTTATTTTTTGTCCAAGAATTTAAGGAACCTAGGGAACCAATTATATTAATAATCAGTAGAAATCTTATAAGAAATTAATTTCAACCCCAGCTGTCTGAAAAATGAAATGGAAAAAGTTTCAGAAATGGGCCTCACCAAAATTTAGGAAACCAAGTTGAAACAACATATTTGAGGTATTAAGTTACTTAACGAACACAAGCGAAAAAAACATAATTAATTAATTAAAACATGATCAATTCATCTTGCAATTAATTAATCATAAAACTTAAACTCTAAATTAACTATATGTAATTTAAATTATATTCTATTTATTAACAATTAAAATTTAACATTAAATTAAATTATATTTAGCATTAAATTAAAATTTAATAACTTAAATTTAATATTAATTTCAAGTCACATGTTTGGCTTATTGGTGGAAGCATTTGGTTTGGTTTCAATAGTTCATGAGTTCCATTCCCATGGGTGCCACTTCATGGAGGTTTAATTTTTTTTATCAAATGATATATATTAAAATGATTTTTTTTAATTTTTTTTTAATATAAATCAAACATTAATTTTTAATATTTAACCTAAGTTACACATAAAATAAGGAAATAAATTTTTTTTTTAAATAATAAATGAATAAAAAAAAAACTAGAGTCGGGCAGTGGGTCCTCGCATGAGGCCCAAGTGCCCCCTCCTTCCCACTTACTCTTCATACCTAACCCTAAAACCCTACACCTGCCAGCTCTTCAAACCCTATGCGTCCTTCCTGTCCCGCCTCCTTCTCATCCACTGAGACCTTCCTCGCATCATTCTTTCTTCACCACAGATCTTGCCTTTGCTTTGTTCAGAGGTTCCAAGAATCTCGCCTGCCATGGCTCGCTCTATCAAAGATGCATGCGAGAATGCATCCAAGATTGAACTGGAGATTCTGTTCGTTATGTGTCAATTGATGGACTGAAAACCGATGGTTTTGGAAGACAGGATCGACCGTGGCAGCTCAGAAGTATGTGATTTTCTCCATTCGAAAATTTGAAAATTCGTGATCATGTCTTTCTAGTACTCTTCGCCCAGCAATGGGTTTTTGGTCGTTCATCGAGAGCGTCTTCCGAATGAATGATTGAAGTCAGCTGAGTCTCATGAATTCAATCAAAATTTCGTTGTAGAACAGGGCACCAGATATGCAAATTACCATGCATGGCCTGAGCAAATTTGTAGTCCAGTCACCAGTTTGCCTAGCTTTTGGTCTCATAACACAGATGGATGGAGATCCACTTGGAGTCAAAGTAATGAGGGCTAGACTGTTTTATACAAAGGAGGTCGGTCCAAGCATCGTGGGTACGTGTTTAGGCCAAGCTTTTATCCAGCAACCCTAGCACCACGACAACCACGAGTTTACAGAGCTCTAGCGGGTCGGGCGATGGAGAGCATGACCATTCGCTTATAGTCGTCTTCTATTGGTAGCGTGGGCGTTCATATATCCTCTTGTTCTGCCGTGGGAAAAGGGATTTTATCAGGTACTTCATGGAGGCCACAAGTGCAACAACATTTGAGGTCTAAGTTTGCAGGGGCCAATCTCAGGGCCCAAATGCTCATGTCTGGAAGGAAATATTGCGTGATTTTTGGAGCATTACCTACGCAAGTGGAAGTAGCCACTAGTGCCTTTGATATTCAGCAGTGTCAGGATTTGAAGACATGCAATCCTAGACATTTGCAAAGCTATTCCTGCTAATATAGTCCTACATATTTCATGCTTCAAATTAGCATATATGGAGAAAGTCCATGAGTTAAAGGGTTGGGGGAGAGCAGTCACATAATTAACTGAAATTAGTGGATTTCCTGTTAAGATGTATGGGTGGAAGCCTGATAGCTATCTGTGTGCATAGCGCTTTTGGGGGTTCAGTATTGTTTGGGGATCTGATGGCCCTTTTCATTATAGTAAAAAGTGTTTCATACTCACAGGACAATTTTCGAGTAATAGGGAAACTCTGCTGAGCCAAAAGTCGTTCACCATGGATGGATGGGAGTCTTTGGATGCAGTTTTGGCTTATACCAGTGAGGCCTTCTACAGTCCTCTCGCTTTTGCAGTGAAGATCCAAGGCTGCATCATTTGTTTGATACTTGCGCTCGGCTAGGATTTAGCTGCTCGCGTCAGGTAATTTTATTGCTAAGTTGTCTGGTTTATGAATGAAATGCTTTAATTGGTAGGTTTTGATAGAGGGCGAGACAAAATTGGTTTCATTTTTTTTTCTTTTCTTAGTAAGGCATAATCGTTGAAGGCCAGTCATCGTACTGGCCCTTTCATGATTGTTACAAGTGCTTTCAAGTGTCACTTAAGGAAAATGGTACATTATTTCTACAAAGGTCTTAGTATTATAAAATACAGTACACTCATGAAATCCTGTTGGTCAGAGTCTCTGATTAATCAGAAGCTTAATTCTAGCAATTCTTTTTTTTTTTTTTTGGAAGGTGCTTTGATAAACATGCTTTGAAGTTTGGTGTTGCATCACACACAATTGACTTATTGTTATAAATTGTACAGCTAGACATCCAACCAATAGGGATTTTTTATTTATTTGTAAATAAGGAGGTTTTTCATATTCCATGGGAAGTTGAATGTTTCAGCTATCTCTCTCACACACCAATATATATGTGTGTGTAATTAAGGCAATGCTGCAAAGTTCATCATGTATATTTCCTCGGTCTTTGTGCATACTGTGGATGCAAAATTTTATATTCTTTAACATAGTGTTAGAGCGTACTATAGTACAGGTATAGGTACGACTCTCTCACAAGAGGGGTACGTAGTTACAGGATTTCCATAAGCTTAATCCTTGTAGATTAGAGGGTTAGAGTAGATCTAATTTTTTTCTGCTTTTGTTTGCAGTTTTGTAACAATCCTAGTTGTATTCATAATTTACTTGTTTCACTTTGGTAAATTTGTTTTTACATTTTCAATTCATATTGCATTTATTTTTTATATTTGTGTTAAAAAAAAAGAATTGTGTTTGGTTTGCAAGTTAGGCGTAGCTGGAGTTGGAGCTGGGAACTTGGCCCTTAAGGCCCCAAATTTATATTTACCCTAATACATTTATTTAAGGATTTACTATAACTAAATAAAATTATTTTATTTAAATTTATGGGTGGGTAGGTAGTCCCCTGGTTCTAGATTTTGAACTAGAATGCGATACCATGTGTAAGGTGTTGAATAGATTTAACGTCAAGTAATTACACAAATTACTTGATGTGATTTGAGGAAAAATGCACTTATTTCTTTTAATTGAGAAAAATTGTAAAATTCAAATATTCCTTTAATTAAGCACATTCACATATAAATTTATCAACAAATAATAAGAACACATGAAATCAAACAAATACACAATTTAAATTACACGTTTGATGCTAATTCACCTTGTTGCCCTACTGTTGCCTTCCTTCCTGCTGCTTGATGCATTGACAACAACATGACCTACTATCCTCCTGCCAACTAGGACAACTACTTGGCTCGGAGATGTAGATTATCTGGTCCTAGGTCTTAGAAAACCTCCACGACAAACCGGTGCTGTCTCATCCAATCCCTCCAAAATCAACTCTCTCTGCCAAAATCCAAAGAGCCCCCAAAATCCATCTTAAAATCTCCCGTCGAATGATAATCCCCCTCGTCAACCTCCTCCCCCTCCATATCCATCCTTCAGCCTCATGCCTTTACTTCATTATCCATTTATTAAATATCTCATCCTTTCGTAATTAATGCCCCTTATCCCCATATTTATTATTTTATCCTTTCTTTTTTTTTTTTTTTTTTTTTTTTTTTTTTTTTTTTTTTTTTTTTTTTTTTTTTTTTTATTTTAACAAAATAATTTATTAACCCCTTTAATCCTTTGCTTAATTAGTGTAGGTCAATTAATGAGGTGTTAATCCTTGACAATCATGAATAACTAATTAATAATAATTAGTGGCTAATGTTATTTAAGAATTAATTGTTGTTTGGCTAATCTTTAGGACAATTATTATTAAATTAATTATAATGAAGTATCCTATACATCTATTTAAGCGAGAATTAGATTTACAATTAGTAGATAAGGATGACAAGTCATAAGAATCTAGTCTACTTTGTGATCGTAAAAGAAATTCAAAACATTTATAATAAAATCAAATTCTATAACAAGAAAATATTTTAGGGTCTATATGTACTTTGTCTAATTTTCTATTATTTTTTAAATAATTCATTATTTCCATTAATTTTTTTTTATCTAAAACCATTCATCCAATTCAGTAAAACTATTTTTGGTTTAAAAAAATACCTTTTGGCGACTATATAAAGAAACATTATAATTTTAACCGGATGGGGGTGACCGCATCGGATGGCGGGGAGGTGTAAGGTGGCGAGGGGCCTTTAATACCCGTCCTCCCCACACACTCAGTGATCCATAGTGCGCATCAACTCCTTCCATCTCCGTAGCATGAAACCTTTCAGCACGAGCGCCATAGGTCCGAACAGACAGAGCATTAAGCTCGTAGCGTCATCGGTCCGGACAGCCAGAGCATTAAGCTCGTGGCTTTAATGGCGTTTATTGTGGTTTATTTTCCCATCAACCTTCTCGAGGGCTCCATTGTGCTCGAACAGTCTTCTGCGCAGCGAGGCTGCCACCCAGTTCCCGGCGACTTGGCTCTCACCTTCGTTCCAGCTATGCCGCGTTTGAGGGGGCGACCACGCAGAGGGGTTGGTTGGTATGCAGCCGCCTCCAGACGGAAAAGACACCGAGAATTCCAGAGCGCAGTGACTCTAGCTAGACGGCGTCGACAGCAGGCAATTCGGGCAGCAGATTCACCTCCTGGCAGAATCATGGAAGAGGATTCGAGCATTCATCTCCCACCGGATTTCTCAGACAAGAAAATGGTCACCTTCCCGGATGATTGGGACCCCCACACCCGTGTCTTCCGCTCTAGAATTACTCCCCCTGGCAGGACCTCTTCCGACTCCTGCACTAAAGCCTCCTCAGACCCAGGCACAAAACCTTGCATCATAGAAGAGGAGCAGTGGATGGATGTCGGTGCAGCCCATGATGCAGAATGGCTGGGACGTGATGACAAGCAGACGAGGCCGCCCTCGCCACCTCTTTTGCTCCCGGAGCAGTTGCATCTTATATTTGAAGTCAGAAGCCTGGTTGAAGACCAAATCTTCTGAGCGGTCTGCGCAAGCCAGCGCCTAGACATGCTGTATGCAACTTACTCCAACGACTCGCCCAAGCGACTATGTCCTACCTGTGCACAGCCATTTGCCATTCCAGTTCGTGCAGCAGAAGCGCAGGACGACAAGGCGAGCCCAGGATAAAAGGTCTTAGAGTCTGCATGCTTTTCTTTATGTTTGTTGTTGTATTTTCTCATGACAATAGTCCTCTAGTTGTTAGTCTGGATAGCCTTAGAAAGTCCATTATCAAACTACTGTTAGTTAAGAATATACCCCCTGGTTTCCTACGGGTAGGGTGGCTCTATGTTCTCCATAATTTTTTGGATTTGTTACAGTGTGATAGCCAGGTGTCCTAGTTTCCTTCACAGGCAGGACACCTGGCTCCTATGTGCCATGTATCCTCATTTTGAATGAAAGCTTTAATAGGAAAGGTCCCACTTTTACTTAAAAAAAAATAAAAATTATAATTTTAAATGTTAATTAAAAATATGAAACATTTTATAATTGAGATTATCATAATCAATAAGATTTTTAGTTACACTTCTATCTTTGAAATTTTCCGTATTCATAATTTATTAATCTATAGAAAGAATTCAAAAAATTATTTCCAAATTATTATCATAAAATAATAAGATAAGATAAATTAAAGTAATTAATTTAATTTTATAAATTATATAATTCAAAGTTGGTTTTAATAAATAATACTTATTTTAAACAAACTATTAATAAAAAATATAATAATGATATTAAAAAATTATATATTTACATATTTTTTATTTATAATTTTAAAATCATTAAGTATTGATGATGATGATTATTAACGTCCACTAAGACTCGGACCTTAAGAGGGTAAGTGATTACTTGTGATTCTTTAGAATTTTGTTTCTGTGCTCTAAAAGCAAGAGAAGCTTTCCAAGATCATCATACTTTTGTTGAGTTAAGATGTTAGGAAGGTTGGTAGTGTGATAAATATTTTGAAAATGAGATCTAATAAAAATAAAAATCTTACCCTATTATTTTATTTACATTTTTTTTAAACTATAATTAAAATGTGGTAAATAAAAATAAAATAATATTATAATTTATAGAGAAGACACATATTGGTATCTTCTAATTGAAGTATATATTGACCTGAAGCATGAAATCTCATTTGTAAAGGGCATGTAATGTCTTTCGAATAATAAAAGATGCAACCTCCTCCTTTATCAAAGACTTTGCTGATTTCATTCATAAAACCTAGAATTTCCACCTTGATGAAGAAGACCTTATGGTTAGCGTCGGCGTGGTTTCTCTCTTTACCAAAATTCTTGTTTCTCAAACCCTCACCCTGATCTCTAAATCGATAGACCCTGAAACTTTTGATCTTATCAAAATGTGTCTCTATTTCACCTTCTTTACCTTCAAGGGAGTTTGTTGTGAACAAACTGAAGGCACATCCATGGGGTCCTCCTTATCCCTAGTGGCTGCTAATATTTTCATGGAACATTTCAAATCTTTAGCCCTTAGCAGCTTTAATCTAAAACCAAAATGTTGGTTTCGATTTGTAGATGACACATTTTTCATCTGGCCTCATGGTCAGGCCAACCTGACCTCTTTTCTTCATCATCTTAATAGCCTTCCCCCCCACATTGAATTCACTATGGCAACCCAAAAAGAAAACTGTATCCCCTTCCTAGATGTTCTCATATCTTGTCTCCTTAATGACTCCCTCTCTCACTAAGTGTACAGAAATAAAACTCACATTAATAGATATTGTAATTCCAATTCCCAACACCATCCAGCTCAAAAATATGATGTCCTTAAAACTTTAGTCACTCAAGCCCTCCAGGCAAAAAAAAAATCTCACCTAACCAAAAGCCTTATTTCCAATGGCTACTCTCTCTCTCTCAAATCAGCCAAGCTTTTCACTCAGCCAACAATCCTAACCCTAAACATAAAATTACCTCTCCCCTCGCCCCTCCTCATGCTCTCGTTTCTCTATCCTATATCCAAGGCACCACCGACCAGATCTCAAAAATTTTAGCTAAGAAGAATATTAAATCTGTATTCAAACCATACAAAACCCTCAAACAACTTTTCATATCTACCAAAGACAAAACTGGGTCGATGCTTGGCCCCGGTATTGTGTTTCCAAATAATCTATTGTGGAACACTCGTTCTAATCCAAGCACCTTATTTGTTTTAACCAAGACAAAATTTTAACCTCCACCCGGCATTACTCCTCGCGGCTCATTCGTGAAGTGTTGGAAATCAAAAAACATTCTATAACTTCAACTATGAAGATGACTACAAATTGTGTCAATCATGAAAACCCACAATTCAACATCTTACCCATTAACTTTGTCCCCCTGAATCTTGTTCAATTTCATTTCCACCCCTTCCTAACCTCCGCTCAGCTCCTCTCATGGCCTCGTCTCTCTTAATTTTTCTAAAATTTCCTAACTCCCCAAATATTTTATGTGAATTTACACATCCTTATATTAATTTAATTTTAATTTTAGTTTTAATTTTATTTCACTTCATTACCTAATTCATATCCTTATATTACTTTAATTTTAATTCTAAATTTTTTTTATTTCACTTAGTTTCCTTTGATTAAAAAGTTTTCAAATTCTTTTATATTTAATCCTTTTTGGCCTTTTTTTTCAATCCATCCCTTACCTAATTTATTGTTCCCACGTCCATTTTATATTTTTTTATTATGTTTTCTAGTTTATTATAAT
>SNQJ01S0051855.1:91902-104403 GCA_010110895.2 Picea sitchensis
TTTATTGTAATTAAACAAAAAAAAAAAAAAAACGTCAAAAAAAATCTAACTTAAAGAATATTCTTTTAATTATCCATTATCATTTATGGAACATCCTTTTTATCCAAACTAACTTTCTCCTCTAATATTATGAGTTCTTTTATTATTTTTCATTATTTTTTCATTTATTACTTATGTTCATGATAATGAGTGGAGTGTCCACTCCAAACTTTTGACTTTTAGAAACACAGTTTTATCCAAAATTTTATGATGCAACACATGCCATAATTGGTGTAGTTTTATAGATTGTAATATTATACAAAGGAGAAGAAGATGTTTATAATTTATCAATAAGAAGACACTAGTTTTAACATATTCTAGTGTTTTAGTTGATTTATGGATATTTGTATATCATATTTGTTGATAATTAAATTCGTTATATTTGATGATGATGATGGTTAACATTTATTAAAATTGAGATTAAAAAATTATATATATATAATTTTCTTTGTAAATTTGTGATAGTATTTTGAATAAGGAGAAAACTATTACTTTAGTAACTTCATTGTAACTTTATGCACAGAAAATGCACACACATAATTGTTAAATACAAAGGAAGTAGAGTGAATCAATTCAACAAGTCTTAGTCTAATTGTTATACATTTTGGCAAATTTCCAGGATTTTTTCTCTTTAATTTTTCTTGAAATGTGGAAAGAAATTGTTGGATCTACATATTCGAGTGGTTAAATATGTATAATAGGAGTGCCCCAAGGGTTTTCACCACCCTAAATTCATTCCAGCATTCAAAAATGTAATTTAAACAATAAAAGTTATGAAAATCATGATTTTGTGCAGATTTATGTGGCCATATTCTGGTAAAAGAGATCAAACCATAAAACAGTTAGACAACTCCATTCAATAATCCATAAAGAAACACAATGCAAAATAAATAACATGATTAAGTTTTAGAAATAATTTGAGAAACATGTTTCAATAAGAATGAGTGGTAGTGGGTGGACAAGAAGGGAACCCTAGCACTCTGCAACCCTAGCGCTCTGCAACAATGAAGTTTTTGATGTGTGCCCTGACACCAGAGCTCTTCCACTAAATTCCAAGCTCGGAAGGTGAAAACCTCACGAGGTCACTGCGCACCCAGAATGAGTTCAGAAGAGGGGGGGAAATCCCCCTCGTACAGTGACATCACTGCCAACGATAGGAACGAAATCCGGGCTAAGCGACCTACCTTTGAGCCACCAGCGCACCTACGAGATCAACTTTTCATCCAAGAACAAGGACTCAGAAAAGAAATGGAACTAGAACCCAACACGTCTCATCCAAAAGCTTCCAAAGGATGGGAACCAGGAAAGTGTATACCGCAAATGGACAAACCCCAACACTATCACATCAAATCAACACAGGTAGGGGAGCACACTCAGTTCATGATGGATCATGCACTGATCAACAAATTTTTGGTCCTATGGCCAATCGAACGTGATCTCACGTGCTGGATCAAGGACTGGTGGAACCCCAAAGGCGATTATGAAGTCCAACTCAATTCCAAGGGTTTTTTCACAATAATACTGTACAACCTCGAAGACAAGGACATAATCTTCGATAATGGACCATACTTCTATAACTCAGTGGGACTGTTTCTGCAATTTTGGACAGACAGATTCAGCCCAGAGAAGGAGGACTTTACAAGAGCACCAGTGTGGATTTGTCTGTACTCATTGCCCCAGGAATTCTGGCTAGAATAAATACTCATGGGCATCGGAAACACCGTGGGACAATACGTAAAAGCTTCGGAGGCTACACAGATGAGAAAGTACACCTCATACGCACGCATCTGCATCTATATGGACATCTCAAAGGCCCTGYCAGGATCTATCATGCTAGAATATCAGGATGACGACTGGAACCAAACAATMGATTATGAACACATCCCCTTTCATTGTAGGAAGTCCCACAAGCAWGACCACCTATTCAGAKACTTCCCTCTGAACGCTACAGCCACCAAGACTAACGAAAGCAAGAAAAAGCATGGCTTCGCCAATGTCACAYGCAGGCAGAAAAACCCACCAAGGAAATAGAACCAGAGCATGATTYCAAAGATCCCAACTAAAAACTCCTATGATGTTTTGAATCAGCTTCCAGAAGAGGAGGAAATACAGAACCCCCATCAAGCAAAAATGCAGGTGAAGGGCAAAAGTACCAAACACAACCCAAGCAAAGGAAACAACCCATGCAACACAAACAGGCACAGACGGAGATACCACCATGCTCATGGATGAAACGGATATGGCAGGCATAGATCTGGAAAAGCTGGAGGAATCCCTCAACCAAAAAGCCCTGCAACATATCCTGGTAGATCAGCTCCGCAAAGTTCATAAAGTGTTCACCAACTCCACAGCGGGATCTACTGCTAGACTGGGTATTACTGTAGATCCAAGATCAGAACCCAAGAGAGTAACCAAGGAAAACAAAAGAAGGTGACACAAAACAACCCATCATCTCATTAAAGAGGCAGGGCACCTGATGATCAACTCAGGCCAGATACATAGGTTATCAGAGGGATACCTCCACCCCCCTCCACCTTCCTCATGACGAAGACAATTACTTGGAATATCAGAGGGCTCAATGGTAGATCCAAGTAGAGGATCCTCCGAGAGTGTATGAAAGCTAAAAACCCAGATGTCCTTCTTCTGTAAGAAACTAAGTGTGCAGGCCAGGAAGCTGAAAATATCTTCCGACGAAGATAGAGAGGTTGCGATTTCTTTCACCAAGATTCAGTGGGAGCCTCCAGAGGACTAGCCATTCTCTGGAATCCACACACTGTCTCTCTGCAACAACCCTTCTCCACAGCCGACACTCTAACGACTTACTTCACAGTCACAGTATCTACTAAGGAAGGAGCCATCACAAATCTCTACGGTCTACAAACTACCCAAAAAAAGGAGAGCTTCATGCAAATTCTACATCATGTCAAAACTCTTTTACATACTCCACACTGGATGATCGACGACGACTTCATGATCCTAACACTGGAAGAGAAAACTGGAGGAACAAAATGGCTGGAGCAGGACAATGGTAAGTTCAAAACCCTAATAGAGCAACTAAACATGGTTGACATGGAAACCCGAAATGGAATCTTTACCTGGTCCAATAGAAGAACAGGACACCAGCATGTAGCATGCATATTAGATCGCTTTCTCGTAGTTGAAGCCCTTCTTGAGGGAGATCAGGAAATGGAAGCAAACATAATGCCAAAATCAAGGTCGGACCACTGGCCTATTGTCTTCTGCTTGGACCCGAGTATCACCCCAGACCCAAACCCTTCGGCTTTGAAAAGTTCTGGCTCTCCCACCCAAACTTCCACCAGCTGGCTCACACCTGGCGGGCCCATGAGGAAATAGATCATGGTACTCACATGTATAAATTCCAGCAGTGCCTCAAGAACTTCAAGCAGTAATTGAAGAGCTGGAACAAATCCACTTTTGGAAATATCTTCCAAAGGCAGAAGGAGATCGAGTGCAAACTCGAAGGCCTACAACGAACCTTCATCTTAGGAAGCAGAACTCCAGACCTAGTAAAGGAAGAGGAGAAACTACAAGCAGAAATGGAGGCATGCAAAGAGCAAGAAGAAATCCTTTGGAGGCAAAAATCCAGGGTTCATTGTCTTAAAGAGGGGGAGCGAAATACAAAATTCTTTCATAGAGAAATTACACACCGAAGATACATCAATCGTATCACTCAATTGGAGGACACTCAAGGCATCCCCATAAGAGATCATGACCAAACCGCGGAGGAACTCAACTCTTATTACAAAGATCTCCTCACAGAGACCAAAATGAATAGGGAAGAAGCAATCCAGAAAATAACCAAGCACATACCCATGTTGGTTACCCCTGAGCAGAAAAGAGCACTTTTAAGGCCAATCACTCAGGCTGAAGTGGACATAACAGTAAAGGAAATTCCCCCAGGGAAAGCACCAAGTCCGGATGGCTTCACCACAGATTTTTTCCATCACTGCTTGTACATGATCAAGGAAGACGTCTGGCTGGTGGTAGAAGAATCAAGAACCTCTGGGCAAGTACTCTCTTCACTCAATGCAACGTTCATCCCTCTAATCCCTAAGGAGCAGCATGTCACTCACCCAAAGCAGTTCAGACCAATCTCCCTCTGCAATGTCATATATAAAATAATCACAAAGGTTATTGTCGCTCTCCTCAAACCGCTCCTACCTTTCATTATCTCCAAAGAGCAAGCTGGCTATGTAGAAGGACGAAAAATCATGGACAGTGTCATTCTGGCCAATGAGGTGATCCACTCTCTGAAAGCGAGAAAAACACAAGGTATGCTTATTAAACTCGATCTCTCAAAATATTTCGATAGATTAAGCTAGCAATACTTGCGATCAGTGTTGGAGTCCTTTGGCTTCGATAAACTCTGGGTCAATTGGGTTCTCAAGCTCACCTCCTCGGTGTTTTTTTCCATTCTAGTTAACGGGACACCCTCCCAGCCCTTCCATTCCACCAAGGGAATCAGACAAGGTGATCCTCTCTCCCCCTTCCTCTTTGTGGTTATGGAGGAAGGACTAGGTCGCTATATCAAAGCAGCGGTTCTTGAAGGATCCCTCAAAGGACTTCCCCTTCATAACCTCCACCCGACACCCTCGCACAACCAGTTTGTCGACGACACCCTACTTATGAACAACCCTACCATCTGAGAGGCTACAAAGCTCAACTCAATTTTATCTGACTTCGCGGAAGCCTCGGGCATGTTCTTAAACCTGGACAAATCCAAACTCTACTTTTTCAACACGCCGACCACAATTCAGAATCATCTTTCAAGACTTCTAGGCATTTATAAAAGCTCCCTTCATTCCATTTACCTAGGCATACCCCTCACTGGAGAGCCAGTGCGATCCATTTCATGGGATATCCTGCTCCTATCTATCACCAACAGGTTGAATAACTGGAACTTTAGACCTCTTAATATTGCTGCCAGACTGGTACTTCTCAAGTCAGTCCTACAAGCACTGCCCACCTACCTCTTCACTGCTCTAGCAGCGCCTATTTCGGTCATTCGGGCAATCAGGAGCCTCCAACGGAATTTCCTGTGGCATGGACACCAAAACAATAAAAAGTGGGCACTAGTCAGATAGGATAAACTTTGTAACCCAAAAATTTTGGAGGTTTGGGACTACGTGATCCGGGAAATCTTAATCAGTTCATGGGGGCCAAAATGTGGTGGAGATGGTTGCATCATCCGACAGAACTTTGGGCGCAAATATAGAAACCAAAGTATGCCCCGAACACACAGCCTGACCAATTAATTAGATTCAATGAACATATCCAGGGATCCAATATATGGAACACTGCCTGGAAAAATCGCCCTCTTATCCAGAAGCATGCTTTATGGGAAGTGAGAAACGACGAAAGTGCACTCTTATGGCAGGTTCATGGCAACAACTATCCCCTCTCAGTGACTTGGAAAGCCTCAATCCTCTCAAACAAAGGTTACATCTGAATATCTTCAGGAAAGTTAAAGACCTCTGGAATCCAAGTCACAGAAGCCAACCCTGGAGACATTGGAAAATAGAGCGAACATAATTACAGCTCACGGATGATATCGACCTTCTACCCTGGCAAGAATGTGTAATGCATCGAAAAATACCAATCAAAGAGGGACTGGACATCCTCCGATGGGGCCACTCTATAACAGGTATTTTCTCAGTTAATGAAGCATACTACCTACAGGGAAACTACCACAACCAAATCCCGGAAATAATCTGGAGTAAAATATGGCAAAGCATTCTTTGGACCAAAGTATCCATTTTTCTTTGGCTCACAACTCAAAATCGTATCCTCACGTGGGATAATCTTTTAAGGAAAGGATTTATAGGTCCCTCCAGATGTACCCTATGTCAACAAAGAGAGGAAACCATGGAACATCTCTTCAACAATTGCCACTACAGTGAACAGATCTGGGATTGGGGGGCCCAAGCCATGAAATTCTCCAACAAAAATCGAGGTAGCATCAGGGACACAATCGCTAACTGGGAGACGATCTCCTTCCATAATCCAATTCTCCAATGCATCTGGTAGTTGCTCCCGGGATTCACCTTATGGGAAATCTGGAAAGAGAGAAATAAGCGAATCTTCCACTCAAAAACTTCCCTTCCCACTATTACGTGGGAGAGGGTTAAGAAGTTAACTCGAGAAACAGTCCATAGTAAACCTTGGCACCACGAAGACCTGCAATGCGTTCCTGAGGAGGAAAACATACTTAGAAACTGGGACATGCAAATTCACGTGCAAACTCAGGTGAAGACTAAAGGTAGACGAACCAACAACCCCACGATACAGACCCCACCTCCATCAGGATTCATCAAGCTAAACTTCGATGGGGCCTCCAGGGGAAACCCTGGACTAGCAGGTTTCGACACTGTCCTTCGGAACCACACTAGTGGGATCATTCACCTGGTGGCTGGATTTTTGGATGAGAATACAAACAATGTTGCGGATATTATAAGCCTTGTGAGGGGCCTCCAAGTTTCCATCCAAAACCATGATCATCAAGTCATCATTGAGGGAGACTCTCAAATCATCATCCAACTCATCTCCAAAATCCTGCATGGCAAACATCCTAGGTGAATCTCCCCCAGCTGGAGACTCTCAGGCCTTCTGGAGGATTTTGGAGCTCTCATCCACCCCAATCTCACTTTAATCCCTTCTCATGTGAAACAAAAAGCAAACAAAGTAGCGGATCACCTGGCAAATATTGGAGTTGATACCAAGTCAGAACTCATACATTGGCAAGCCCATCTCTCTGACGATACAGATCTCTCAAGGCGATGCAAAGACCTTGCAAACAGAGACTCCTCAGCCCCGAATGGCGTGACACACGACGACGCCTTGCCACATGGCCCAGCATCAAGCCATAGCTTAAACGTTGTAGGCCTCTCCCCATCCCTTCAACATTTACGATGGTAGCAAGCCATTACAGCTGCTATATGGAGGCATGACTTCTCCCTCCCGCAAGCGCACTAGCATAGCCAACATTCAATATGATAGAGTTAATAGGAATCCATGCGATGCCGTCATTCGAAAACTTGAAAGTTGGAGAGCCTCGACAGAGCTGGTTCATTTTTGTTTTGGACCTCCCCGCTGGTTGGGTGCTCTGGTGCAATTTTCTCTGTATATCCATTCACCCCTCATCCACAATGACAAGGAAGCAAGGCAAACCTCGTCAAGGCTCAGCCTTGTACACCCACAAAGAGCAGTGACAAAGAAGACAGAACCTTGAGTGCGCTTTGTTAATGACGACTTCCATCCTCCGGCAGAGAGCAAGAGATGACAGCTTGGCACTCCATGCCACTATAGTTGAGCCTGGGATAGAGCATAGCACGCACACCCTTTCAATTGAGCCTCGAAGCTATCTGAAGGGAGGAGTTGTGGATGAGTTCCCAACCTGCTATGTCGAAGAAACACCGTGACCGGAGGATTTCAAGACCACCCTGGAACCTCAAGCCACTGAGCCCGAAACACAAGCTGGAAGCTGTATGAAGGGAGAGCCTGTAGAAGAATTCCCAATTTGTTATGTAGAATAAATACCGTGGTCGGGTGAATACAACCCCACCCGCCATGTTGAGAAGGTAACAAGCGATGATGAGGCTCAGAATAGTGTCTGAGAAGAGATGAATGTGGACGAGACCAGAGCAAGGATGAAAGTGGATGAGGCCAAAGAAGGGATGAACGTGGACGAGGCTAGAGCAGTGATGAACGTGGAAGTGGGGAATGAAACCTTCGGCGAGGCAGTAAACAATTATTTGCATGGTCCACTCCTCCGTGCAGAGAATCTAGCTCTCATGTTTGAACTCTGAGGCCACATGGCAGACCAAGAGCATAGAGCTCTGCTCATGGGACAACGTCTGGACCTACTCCTTGATGTGTACTCCAATTCTCCAGCAAAGCGGAAATGTCCAATGTGTGCATAGCCGTTTACCATCCCGGCCAGATCCACGTGTTAGAAAGGAAATTGCGACAGGTCACCAGGTATCTGAGTTTTCCTATGCTAGTTTGTTTTTCATCATGTTGTTGCTCAATGTGAACTTGAACTATGGCCATTTGTCCTGGTTTCCTTCAGGTAGGACAGAGGGCAAAACAATTTTTAGCTTATCTTCCTAGACATATTTCACCCCAAACTATGTTGGTTTCCGGTAAAACGACAACAGTTTTGGTGGCTCAGGACGACAATATCTCTATGCATTTTTGTCTATGTTTCTCTGTCAACTTAATATAGCAGGTACTATCCTTTTTTACTTTAAAAAAAATAAAAAAAAATGAATGAGTGATAATGTACAAGAACCAAAATACCAAGATATGGTGAGCTTTAATGATGCATATCTATAATAATAGATATTAATAGTATAGTTTAATATTAAAAGAAAATAATCAAGAAAAATAAAATATGATCCACCTCCTTTTGTATTCAACAAGCTTATAATATTGGCATTAGGCTTTTTGAGATTGGATAATGGATAGAGATTTCCATTAAGGACAATAATTTATTTTTATATTATTATATTTAATAAAATAAAAATTAATAAAAATAATATTTTTATATTATTTATTTATGTGGGAAACAAATAAGGTAGAATGAAATGTTAAGCCTAATATCATATAGTTATGTGTTGTAAAAAAATCATGAACTAGTACATGAAGTTATTGTTGGGTCTCCCATATTTGGTGTAAGAAAAGTTCAAAATTATAGCATTGCAAGTATATGAACTTTAGTAGAATTATTGCACATTACATGGATGTATTATTAAAAAGAATAAAAATTGTAACATGTAGCATGATGTAGTTTTATTAATGTAAATACCAAAAGATGGACAAAAATTATGCTTATAAATATAGAGACATTCATATTCAAATTAACATTTTTACAAGTTCCAATTTGGAAGAGATAGGGTGTATACACCTCCCCAGACTAAATAATTAAACCATTACATAGAAGGAATCCCTTATCCCACAAACAAGGGAGTCTTATACATCACTTTGATACCATGAACTTAAAATTAAATTATTATTATTGTTGTATATACATTTCTTTTCAATATTAAAAACCTATATTAATAACTTCATGAATATGTTACAGTATGAACAAAGCCTTACTTCAAGAATTGCATTGCAACTTCTTATGCTTAAAACCCCTACACACAATTGTCCAATACAAAAAACAAAATAAATTAGTACAATAATCCACTATAAAACACACTAAAAAAATGTTTTGTTTTTTTTCAAAATACTTGTAGAAACATATTCAAATAAAATCATCTTTGATCACTTCTTTTACACATGAAATAATAAAAATAAAAACATATTTTCATTAATCCATAAAAATGAATAAACATCTATCATTAATGCAATATTTTCCACACACCTATTTAATAAATTTTTCCACATCCATTTGAATAAGTTGGCCCATTTGAATAATTTGGAAATAACAATTCTATACATAAAATCCTCTATTTACATTTACCAAGGTGCAAAACTCATAAGTACTGTTGATGAAACTTTACTCCCAATACCTATTTACATTTACCAAATACCTATTTACATTTACCAAGGTGCAAAACTCATAAGTACGGTTGATGAAACTTTACTCCCAATACCAAAGTAGTAACCAGCTTCACCCTTAAATAAAGTAATCTCCTTGGAAGTGATCAAACTTGAATAATTGGATATGGACCATGTGTTTGCCACAAATGAGATTCCATATAATAAAAATCATGGCTTCTTAGGCCAATATCTATAATTTGGTTGAAGTATAAGATGGGCCAAAAAGGGAAAGTTACGAGCAAAGAAAATCGAATTCAAGAGGTTCTCAGAAATACTCTCATATTTCTCAGCCGGTTTTGCAGCTTTAAAGGAAGGGATTGACAAACTTAATTCTCAACGAACTTGTCTCATAATTGAAAGATGCAGTGTACAATATATGCAACATTCCAAAGGGAATAACGCTAAGAAACATCTTAATCAGCAAGACATTCCAAAAAATTGATATTCTGGGTTCACTTATCAAATGTTTCATACTGGATTTCATACAAAATTAAACTGAAAAAGTTGTAGGAAAACAAAACAATCAAAAAGTAAAACCTTTAGATTACTATGAGAAAATATATTTATAGAAATTATCCTGATGATAAATTTCTTATTGCAATCTTTAGATTACTATGAGAAAATATATTTATAGAAATTATCCTGATGATAAATTTCTTATTGCAATTGTGAAGTTGCATATCAGAGTAAAGTTGTAAAATAATGATACTTCACAGCTAAGTCACAGGCCAAGAGAGATCAATGACTTTAAAACCAAAACAGAGACATCCTTAGCTGTTTAAATGCAAACTAGGAATCAATGGTTATGTTTAATTAAAAAAATTACAACATACTTGCAAAGAATTGAGATTTTTTAGACATGCCTGCTCTCGTCTTCTACCCATTTGTCAGAACTACTGGTACCGGCTCGCTCCAGACCTCTCCCCATTGTTAGCGCTCGAAGACTTGTAGTTCGGCAAAGGCACCTGGCCTGCTTCAATGCAGTCCAAGTCTTCTAACAGAATCTCATAATGCTTTTTGACTTCCTGTGGAGTTTTCCCACCAACCATAGAAGCCACATTATGCCAACGGTCAGGAGTGTCTTTGTCATAAATAGATAAGGCCTTCTCAAAGAGTTTATTTTGCTGGGAAGTCCAGTTTGTTGCAGTATTGCTGGAAGAATGCCTTCCAGAGGAGGAAGCCAATTTACTAGCCATATTACTTATAGGTCTGGACACGCGCAACAAGTCCTGAGACAAAGACTACAGATGCACTTAGGTATGTTCTACGGACCTTTCAACAATAATAATGATGTGTGACAAACAGTTACAGAACACCCAAATCATAAAAGCAAAAACCCAACTTATCAAATGCTCTAGAACCAAAGATGGAGGGGTCAGAAATTAATATAATCGCAGATAAACAGCGGTCTGGATAAACACAGGCGACAAATTATCCTTTGAGATTCGAAGAAATTATAGACACGGTGCAAAAACCCAATATTTGAAGTGCTACAGTATCACAAATAGAGATTGGGAATTGAACAGAAATTTTCTAAAAACGAGGATCCAAATGAGCAAATTCAATACGAAAACTATAACTTAAAGAGACCTCCATATATCAAATTGTATTAAAAGCGAGTTAGAGCTTAAAAAAAAGACTATATTCAATAACAAATATAGAAAATGAGGACTAAAACGTAGTAGCCGCTCCCTCCAAATGCTCTGGCAGACAGTAAAATGGCAAAAAATCTGCACGGAAATACCAATGCCGAGCTCTAGTAGAAGGATTCGATAGAGGAGGGGCTGTGATAAGAATCGCAATTACAGGAGGGGCTGAGAGAAGCAGTTTGCATTGGACGCCATTAATGGAGAACCTCGTGTGTCTTTATAAGTCGAAGGAGCTCCGGTGCACTAGTAGAGAGCCAGTTGTCGAATCTTTGACAGAGTACTCAGAAGAAGAATAAGTAACACGTCTGTATACAAACCACACGATTGAATCTGAATCCCGACAAGAGGAATCACAATCAGAAGAATGGCTCTGTCTTCTGAACAGAATCCCCCAATAGGATTCACAGTTGACCTGCATATATTTACAACACTGCAATAGACACATAGAGAGATATTTACAACACTGAAATAGACACATAGAGAGAGAGTGTGGAAAGGAAGACAAATACCATTTGCAGTCACAGTCCTGTCAAAGCCCATGAATAACAGTTAGTCTATTAGCCTCTTAAAATATCAGTTTAAGATTTGTAAGAATTTAAAATATCAGTTTAAGATTTGTAAGAATAATACCGTCATGTCCCTTTCACCACTTCACAACTAAAGTATTTTAACGTCCACCAGTCTAACAAAAGTTTATAGGATTGACTGTTTCACACATTGATGTTTTGCATTTGTGTTTAACTTGATGATGAGATGATAAGCTCTCTCAATTTTTCCACTGTGTTCAAGTTGAATAAATTATTCCAAGCGCTAGCTGTCTCAGATCTTTTTGATTGATTCTAATAAAACTTGACTACACTACAACAGTTTGTTGGTTAAGGGGATTGGCTAAACTATTTTTGTTTGTTTAAGATGTAAATTTGTATAAAATAGCTATTTGTTTTTGTTGTGTTTTTGTTGTTTAAATTTTATTTTTAAATGACCCCCGGATGGGGTGTTATTGGGGCACACTTGGCAAGCAGCGGAGGTCGGCACCAACCAACGAGGTATGGAGCCACGTGACGGGCTCGTGCCACCGCCCACCACTCTCCTCCGGCATTAAATGGAACCATCCCCGACGTAAATGCGCATTTATGCATTTCTCTTCTCCTTGCGAGCGTCTTAGCATGGCTCTGCCACAGATGAACATACCCCGACTCTGCTAGAGTGTCGAAGGGCTCCTCCCTTCGCGGCCATGGTCTGATAC
>SNQJ01S0051855.1:114116-141410 GCA_010110895.2 Picea sitchensis
GAAGTTAAAACTTGCTAAAAATAGTAAATTGCCAAAATGGCCAGAAAACTGTTTTGAGCCATTTGGAAAAGGTGGGTGGCCGTCGATATCCACCTGGATTAGTGTGCTCATCCGGTAGGGTGTCCTAGACACCGGCACCGCTCTTGGTGCAAGTTCTATCAAGAAGTCTGTGTCCCTCCTCGGTGGTAGACCCAGTACCTCTTCTGGAAACACATCTCTGTATTCTCTTAGGATAGGGTGATCGTCAGGGCTTGGTTTATCACCTTTGATTGTTTTCAACACCTGTATTACATATAGGGGACATCCCTTTCGGAACTACTTTCTCATTTGCAGGGCTGATATTTGTCTCACCGAGATGGGTTTTTGGATCCCTTGAAGGGTTATTCTTCTCCCTTCTTTTCTTACACACTCTAAGGTTTTATGGTAACAATCCATTCTAGCTGTATGGGAGGCTAGCCAGTCCATACCGATCAACAAATCATATGATCCCAGGGGTAATATGTTAAGGGTTGCTTGGGTGGGGAATTCACCCAACATTAATTGGCAGGCTGGTATAACCTCTGCTATCTTCCTTTTGGTGCTAGTGGCTAACTGTACCAACCATGGCTTGGTATGTTTATGTGGCTATAGTTTACACTTATCAACAACTTTAGGGGCTATATAACTCAAATTTGAACCAGGGTCAATCAAAACAGATAATAGATGGTTGAAAATCATACCTTCTATTTCCACTACTGAAGCTTAATGGTCAGCTTGACTATTATCCAAGGCTGCATAAATTTGTGGCACACTCCTGGCCACAACATTGACGATAGTAGTTTCCTGGATGTTATAAATCCTCCGACTATTTTGTTGTCGGTGTGGACAGTCTCTCAGAAGATGTTCCTCTCTGCAACCCCAACATTTCAGAGGTTCTCTCTTGGTGTTATCCACCTTCACTGGTATAGGTCCAGAAGTTTTATTTCCACCCAATGAGGGAAATTTCTGCTGGTGTACACTCTGGGATGAAAAGTTCATTCTTGGGTTCTTCTTGTAGTTCTTAAATCCTGGGGATTTGATCCCCTTTTTTCTGAAATCTTGAACTATTATTCGGTTTCCATCCTTCACGAGGTTCTGCTCGATGCCCAAACTATTCATGACAATAGGTTTCCTTCCGAATGGTGCCTTCTAGGGTCTTTGGCTCATCAAATTCAATTATGTTCCGATATTCCTTGGGTAGCCCACTGATGAAGCATTACACCTTTGCCTTTTCTACTTTTATATAAGGTACATACCTCAACAAGTCGAGGAATCTGTTAAAATATTCTTCTATAGTAAGTTGTCCCATATTGAGTTCATAAAACTCTTTAGTCTTTTCGTCGAAGTATTTTTCCGACAGATACTTCTTTCAGAAGTACTTCTCAAATTGTTTCCAAGACAGGTCCCCTTCACGAACCCATTTCACATTCTTAAGGTCTTCCCACCAAATGGAAGCTTTTCCGTTCAATTTGAAGGTGGCCACTGGGGTCTTCATATTTTCTGAAAAGTCATGGACTCTGAAATACTTCTTTAGTCCAAGCAGCCAGGCCTCTGCTTCCTCTCCCTTCTTTATTTCACCTTCGAAGGAGGGTGGTTTGGCCTTTCTGAATTCTTCAAATTTTCAACCTTTGGAAGACTTTTGCTTCTTCTGTTTTCTTCGGGGATAGGAACTGGCTCTACTGCTAGAAGAGCCCTCTGAATCGCTAGCTTCCTTCTAGGAGGAATCATCCGACACTTGTCCTTTACCTCTGGGGTGGACCTTTTTCGAGGTGCTCCTCTCAGTGTGGCCACTGATATGACCATGTTTCTGAGTTTCAGGTTCATGCTGCATTTTTCTTTGTAGATCGGATAAACTCTGCAGTAAAACTGCGTTAATTTCTGTTTGTTTTTCTTGTTCTTTCATGATCCTTTCATTGTCAGCCTTGCAGCTTTGTAATTCTACCATGAGACTCCTCACAGTCTCGACTAGATCTGGAGGGGTCCCTACTGCCCTTCTTTTGTCAGAATCTTCATCTCTATTGTGGGAGCCCTCTCCCACTTCATGGTGAGTCACCATACTATGTGTTGATAATTTCCCACGGTTGATCTTCCGCTTGTGTGCAAAGACAAACGCTGGTTCTCCGGGCTAGTGAAGTCCAAATATGGTATTGTTCTTGGTGGAACTTAATGCCACCATTCTTGGTGCCTTCCACAGCCTTTCTCCAGCCATCGTGGTCTCTTTTTGAGCATATCCCCTCTCAGCAGTACTGCAATATATATATATATATATATATACATATATATATATATATATATTCATAATATTATTCACATTCATTGACCTTTTCTACAAGGTCCATTCACATCACACATTCACATTTCTGAGTTTGCCACAGTTCTTGTCCAGTCCAGTTATTTTTACAAACTGGGGGAAACAGGGTGTTACACCTGCGAAGTTTCAAAATCTAGCACTGAGAAGGTTCGAAAAGAACAAGAAGAGGCCATCATAGACATGTACGATTACATGCACTTCTTCCAGCAAGCAACTGCTACAATCATACAACATAATAATCAAATACAGGAAAAATTGACGCAATACAATATTATATGTGAGGGTGTCACTAACATTGATAGATGGATCACCAAAAATCCTGATGCACCACTTGATCTATACCAACCATCAACATCTGAAAGAAAGATATATATGTATGCCCTAGACCATTTCCAATAGGTGGGGAAAATGGAATATAAATAGGTTACCAAATCAATGACGTTATTCTCAAAGATACACAAAGTTGCGCAAGAGCTGAGCAAAGGAAGTTAGCTACCTATGCTAGACAAGATCAGAAAAAATATAGTAACAAAAGAGTTGATATAAAAGGTACATGATAACATGAATTGAGGAAAATCAATAGTCGAAGTAGCCACTACAATCTCCATGGACCTCGTAGAGAAACACTTACTACAATTAGTAAATTTTCACACCATGATACAAGCGTTCATGGTGACACTAGTAAAATACATGGGCACCCTTGAAGACAACATGGCCATGAATAACGCAACTCTGGAACAACTAACTTATAGAAGGATCAGATCCCTATACAATCAACTAGAAATCTGGACAACATACATCAAAGACAAAAATCACTGAATGGGGACAAAATAGTGGCCAGAACATATCAACTCATGTTTCTTATTTTGTCTATTTCCCAACCAATCTCAATTTTTTCTTTATTTTACACTTGTCACTAGGAAGTATGAAACTGAACCATTTTTTGTAACCGCCTGTTTAAGAGGAAGGAAAAGAGTCATCGAGTGGTTGCTAAGAATTGTATAAGAGTGGTTAGAGGTCATTTTGAAAGGGGTTTTTGGCTCTTCAAACATTGTCCACTTCTGAACTATTTTGTCAACTAAAATTGGAGAGTTTCCCTTGGGTTTTTTTATGCACTATTGCTGAAACTGCAATATTGAGAGTCCCTTAGGGCCATTTTTACGAAGAAGGAATACTTACGTCTGGATACATCTATGTTGTGAATTATTTTGAGTGAATATGAATGTTGTTCACATGGACTGTAAGAATCCTTGTTTTCTTATAGATTAACTCTTATGCACTCTATGTTATTCTGTGGTTTTAAGTGTTTATTTGAATATATTTAAGTCTTGAGATTGTTGAGTTGTTAACACATGCATTGATTTAATTTAGACTCTTCTAGTTATCTATATTTTCATGCACTTGTTTCTGGTTCCGATCTTCTATTTTAGCTATCTGTGTGGAATTTTATGCAAAATTTGGTTTAATTTACATCTCATCAGTTACTTTAGTGTGCTTGTAGCTAGGATAGATTAGAGTAGATTAGAAATATATTAGTTTATTTTCAATACACAGTCTTCATCTACATATTTTAATTTCATATTCACTCATCATCATCCTCATCGGTAAAAATATCTGTAACTAAACAATAACAATGGTAGCTGGGCCAAATTCTGGATGAGACTCCTAATCCAAACAGTGCATAGTCTAGTTGTGACCATGTATCGAGCAATATCCATTGTTGTTGCTGGGAAGATTTAGATTGATAGATACATCATGGCCACATCAATCCAACCAGAGGAACCAAAGGATCCTGAGGAGGGGGAGCACCTCTTCGATTCCCATGTGTGGGTAAAGGGTATTGCACTACATTTCATTCTTGATAGCGGAATTCAAAAGAGACTCATCTCAACATAGGTCGTCAAGATGTTGGATTTTTCGACAACACCACACTTGCAACCATAAAAAATCAAGTGGCTTTTCCAGGTTCGAGATCGCCGCACCATCGAACAATGTCACCTGTCCTACGACATCAATCCCTTCAAGGATGAGGTATTGTGTGATTTTTATCCACTAGAAGTTTACGATTTTATTTTAGTCTTTCCATATATGTGGAAGCATCATGTTTTTTATGAGTATCAACCCCATGGTGTCATTATTACTATGGGGGATCATCTCTATAGGATACCAGAGGTAGTTTTGACTATTATCCCAACAAAACAATGCCAGAAAGTAATCTCTCATACCGCAATGTTTAGTCTCTTCAAGATCTGGTCAGAAAGTGAATAGAAGGACACTGCAACAAATACAACCTCGGCCTAAGATCCTTCTATCTAGAAGAAGCAAACTGTTAAGATTCTAGAATAGCCCAAAGATATTGTTTCTTCACCTACGAGGGTGCCTCCACATTGCCCATTCAAGCCAATATATAATAGATCCCTTCATAGATCTATTGGTCATAGATCTATTGAGATCTCTCCTTTAGCATTGATCTAGTTCCTTGGAGGCCACCCTCCCACCTAGATCCTTTGACATGCCATTGTTGGGTTTAATTTTTAGTTCACACCTTCACTCTGGTAATATTTTTAGTAGTAGTAGCTTCATTTGGGTTCCTCTAGTGGTCCATGGAACCACCTGAGCACTAGTTTTCACTAGAAGTATTACATTCATCATCAAATATCTTATTACATAAGGTTACATTGAGGCCTCCTCCTTGTTCCAATAGAGCACCCATGGGAAAATCATCTTGACAACAAAACATGGAACCCATATTATAAAAACAACACCTCTCTTATCCATGTTCTCTTTGCAAATCCTCCTCTTCTTTCCAATCAACACACATAAGTTTTGGGCTTCTAACAATATATGCATATCTTCACCACCTTCCATCTTATTGAGATTCCTTGTGCCAATTTGACATTATTTAAAGCCATTCATAAATTGAGAAAAAAGAAAGGATGCTTTCTATTTAAACCATGAGGGTCGAACATGTGAGTGTCACCACTAAGAAGGGAACCTCAATAACAATGTACCTCTCCATGATGACTCATTTCAAGATCTCAAGCATCCTCTTTTACATAGCTTATTACTTCTTTCATCCTTCAAGTTTCATGCACTTAGTTAATTACTTATTTCGATCTTCAATCAATAACAATGTACCTCTCCATGATGACTCATTTCAAGATCTCAAGCATCCTCTTTTACATAGCTTATTACTTCTTTCATCCTTCAAGTTTCATGCACTTAGTTAATTACTTATTTCGATCTTCAATTTGCGTCCAAGTAGTTAGGTCGTTGGCATTTATTATTTCTTCAAAGTTTGTTGGATCCATTGTACACCTATAAAAGGCCTTTATCTAGACAAATAAACATAAGAAATATGTTATGAGCTTTCAGTCTCTAGTTTATTCTCTCTATTGTCTTGGATTTTTTTCACTTGCTTATGGTTTTTTTAGATGAGGCTCATTAAGCCTTAGGTTACGATTCGTATTAATGGTAGAGTTGAAAGGAGAAAAGTAACAAATATAAAGAAAAAATGTATTATTGTATTCAAAAGTAATATTAAACCATAAAGATTGGGTATAGGGGCCAGTCTTATACACTTTAATATTTAATTTAAATTAATTCTCAATATAGAAATAAATTCCATGTATCCCCCATGCATCTACTATTTGTTCCAAATTGAGAAATTGAGAAAAAGGTATATCCCTCTCTATCAAGGATTTTAGATTTTTTATATTTGATCCAAATTGAGAAAAATGTATATCCCTCTCTATCAAGAATTTGAGATTTTTTTTTTTTTTTTTATGTTTCTATATAAGGATTTGAGATTCTTTATTTTCAATGTTTCAACAAACAATATAAGATCAATTCAGATTGTTAACCATCTTGACTTGTAAACATATCCTTAACACTTCCATACTAAGAACCTAAATTTTTCAAATATTATTTTTTACTTTGAAAGCTATCTTTTATTATTATCTTATTGCTTATTACTACATGTTTAATTGTTTTCTTAATACCTTTGACTGTTTTAAAACTTTTTTTCTAAATTTAACTTGATATTATGGAATTATATCTTTCTTTATATAATACCCAATTCATAAAATTTGAGAAATATGTATAATTTAAATTAATGAATCACACTTTTAACCATTTCTTTATTTTCAATATATGCTCAAGCGTCCAACCAATAGGGAATACATAATTTAATTTTATAAATCCACCGCTTTTTCTTTGGCTATGCAATTTAATTTTATGAATCCACTTTTATTTCTTTCACTTTATTCTTTTCGTTTTGTGCCACCACCAAAAGTCCGATGGCTAACCAACCAATAAAATGAATATATAATATGCTTTTAGGATCCATTTTTTTTTGGCCATTTGACACTCTCATTTTGTGGACCCAAAGTCGAATAAATATCCTGACCATAGTCCCTATTATGATAAAGTGAGAAATATTGGTTCTCGTGCGATTCATCTCTTTAAAAGTGAACACCTAAATTATTAGATCAACATAGGGTAGCAAAGTAAGATAGTGTGCGAATCATTTCTTAGAAAGGGCAGATAAGCAGACTAAAGTTGGCATTAGACCAATGCTCTTTTTATAGACATTGACTCATACATTGTCCACTACTCCAATCCTTTTGGAATCATTGTCGACTGACATGTTGGCCACAACTCCAATTCCTTTGGAGTGGTTTTCACCTTCACCTTTCTATATAAGGGATTTGTATGGTAATAGATCGTTGGCCTTCAATCCCTTTGGAGTGGTTCTACCTTCACCTTTGGAGTGGTTGTCACCTTCACCTTTCTATATAAGGGATTTGGATAATAATATACAGTTGGCCTTCAATCCTTTTGGAGTGGTTGTCACCTTCACCTTTCTATATGAGGGTTTTGGATAATAGAACGTTAGCCTTCAATCCCTTTGGAGTGGTTGTCACCTTTATCTTTCTATATAAGTGATCTATATAATAATATACCTTTACCTTTCTATATAAGGGATCTGGATAATAATATGCCATTGGCGAAAGAATATGATTTAAGAAACAATATGATTCATGCTTACCTATATTTATTATTCATTCAAAGAAGCAATAACATAACACATTAACTTAGATATCTTTTAACTATTTATCAATCATTCTACTTATATAATTTTTTATGTTATATTAATGGGAGATCATTTAAAGGATGTCCAAGCCTTTAACTTATTTATCAATTATTTTAAATATGTTACTTTAACTTATTTATCAATGATTTTAAATATGAAATGACAAGAAAATTCCAAAGAAAACAAATTGTATTTTTAAGGATTAATTTAAAATGCTTTTAACTTATTTATGAATTTTTTTATAAATATTTTAATTTATTTATCAATTATTTTATGTATGAGATGACAAGACAATTCCAAACAAAACAAATTGTATTTTTATTAAGATAAATCAAAATACATAGATAAATGTTTATGGCATTCAACATTCATTTAAGTCCATATTTTGACATTCTTGTTTCATATTCTTCTTTATTCAAAATTTGAAAGCTACACTTATCAAGTTACATATGTATATTTTCTTCTAAAAACAAAAAACGTTCATAAAATTGTCTATTGTTTGTAAATACAACTATAATCAAAATTGAAAAATTAAAATGTTCGATCAAAGGGTCATGGTTCTATTCAACTGAGTGCTTATTATGGACTATAGAAATAATCTAAGTTCCTCATTCCAATATGACTCTAACTTTTGAGATCTCGTTTGCAAGTATGTTTATGTCCCTGTAAATGTGAGCCAAAAATATATATGAGAATATTGTGAGAAGATTTAGAACTTCATCACACAAATGTTGTAAGGTAAAATTCCTTAGAGCAATTTCATTGGGCATCCAATATATAACCAACATTGAGTCACCAAAGATTTGAAGATGAGTGACACCAAATTCTTGTGCTAGGCTCAAAACCCATTTTCAAGCCATCATTTCATAGAAGTTATTGGTTTGCTAAACAATTCCATATTTGAAAGAAATGATATCATTTGAAGATAAGTATAAAATCCCTCTTGAATTTCCCTTGGTAGGGTTTCCCTATGACGTACCTTAAAAACATTCCTAAGGGATGTTCTTGTTTATTTATTGTTCTACTCGAGAAAGTCTGAGTGTATTTTCCTACAAATGTGGGTAGGCATTTAATATCTTTAGGGTATGGACCTCACATTTGAGTGGTAAAGTTTATTTGTCTTCAAATAACTTTAGGTTTCTTGCAAGCCATACTCCCAGAAAATATTAACAAGTACTACTACGATCTTTAATGTATCATTTTTGGAACACCAAGTTTTGAAGGTTCCTTCAATACTTTCACCTTCCCAAAGTTTCATCATCCTATCATTCTTTCCACCTCTCTCCATACCTCCTTGGTATATGGGAAATCCTAGATGATATGTTATAAAGTTTCTTCTGATTGATGACAATGACTGCACCATCTTGGCCTAATGAAATTCCTTTTCAATTGACCTCCCATGTGAGTGTCTTATTCTGTAAGATCAACGACATGAAGATCTTATTTTTTTAGGGCATTGTTAAGCCCTAAACAAATCCCCATGTTAAGCATAAAACACCTTACCTTTTATTCATTGACGTTTTATCATTTTCAAGGCACTTGGTTAACAACATGCATTTTAATTTCTAAACAGGTTTCCATCAATTGATATGATGACCTTTTCTTCCTTCCTCTACTAGTTCTTTTTAACCAATTTTGGCAACATAACCCGAAGTAGGATTTAGTGACCAAATCAGTTGATCCTCCTGCTCTTTGATTCTAACATTATAGTCTTTCATAATCTTTGTGTACCTTTCCTATAATTCATTATATTCTTTCCCAAGACCTATCTCTTCCCAATATAACCATTGTTGATACCAAGTGGTAGTGATTTCCCAGTTTCAAACCTATTGTAGTGTATAATACCCTTTATTTCTTAACTCCTATATCATCTAGAAGGGTAGTCTATTCATACCATTCATCCCTACCCATGGGTCAAAGCCAATTTGAAGTTTATCTCCTTTCCCAATTTTCCATATCAACCAATTGTCAACTAGATTGAATGCAATGGTAACAACTTTCCAAAGTATTGAGGCATTATTTACTTCTAACATAGTCCTCCACTATATCAGGGCTTATGTGCGTTTCTTGTACTACTTGAACCCACAAACATGTTCCTTGAATTAGCCTCGACATTTTTTTGCAACAAGAGCCTTTGAGAAGAGAAACATGTTTTTAATTCTCCATCATCCCAGAGCTTTAAGTAAGGGCAACCTTTTCTAGGAGGCTAGCACAAGGCCTTTCTTCTTTTGATCTCTAAGACAAATAAATTTCTAACAGAGACGCCAAATGGATTCCAAAACTGGTGTTATGACCCAAGCAAGAGATCACTTCTAAAACTACTTTTACCAATATAAAAAAACTCCTCTGGATAGATACCTATTTCACCAGATAGGTACCTATTTCACCAGATAAGCACCTATTTCACCTGGTATTTAATTTATATAAAAAAATATTATCATCAACATGGTTTAATAGTATAATAATGAAAATAAAATTATTTAGACCAAAAGTAACACTTAATAGTGGCATAATTACAACCTATAGATACAAAGGTGTAAGGCTCACACATCGATGCTTAAACAATTAATAAGTCTAAAATATATATATATAATAATCATAATCTTAATCTTAGAAAGTTCCATTTTAAGAAGCACCATAAAATTGAGTGATTTTCTTAAAGATGCATATTCAACTATCTTGTTGCAAAATCAAGAAAACACCTTAACGCGGTGAAATAATATTATTACAGGTCTACAAAGGAAGAAAGATAAATAAATAAATACTATATGATGAGTTAGTTTTCAATTAAGTTTGACACGTATAATAGAAAAATGGATGATCGAATCTTTAATGAATGCCTCCCCTAAGAATCAACGAGGACAATTAGTGTCTCATTCATTGAAATTAATTATGTGTAACTTCGACGTGTTATCTTGGTTAGAATTAATTATTTTTAGATTTGATTGATTTGGTAAATTTTGATTACCCAATTCATCATTTACATTATTTTTCTAAATTGTATCATGTTATTGTTTATTTGATTCATAGAGTACCGCTTGAGATGACATTGTGATTTGATTATTAATCTTTATGTTGATATGCCACCAATTACATCTAACACAATTGCTGAAATATTAATGCTCTGAAAATAAATAAAAAGTTGATCATACATTAACACCATTGCTGAAAAATGAATGCATTAAAAATCAAACATTGATCATACATGATGGGTTAGGAACTAAAAAAGATGGGCTCTAAAGTTGTCACAACATTCTTTTTTCAAATGTTTCTATAAGGTTTAGTGAAGGTTTAGTGCTAGCTAAAATCTTGTGAAGGCACATACCAAAAGATAACCTAAGTCATTGCATGCATAAATCTAAGTACGATTATGATCAATTAAAATGGTTATACTTCTCCTTGAAGTGAGTTAAGTATTTTATTTTAATTGATTTTTTTCTAAATGTGTTTTTTGAATTAATGACACAAATTTAATTCTTCTATAGTAGATTTTAACTAACTATAAATTTGTTTAGTATTTTTCTTAATGTATATTTTTAGTGTCATTTATATTGGGAAATGGTATAGAGAGTAGAGATTAATTACACATCTAATTTTTTTTCTCAATGTTATATTAAGCAATCAAATAGAGTAAATATAAATAAAATAAAATTGTCTCAAGACAAAAGAACTACCTTGATTTCATGATTTACTTAGTTGAGTAAATATCTCAACCTCACACCAATCTTGGAAGCTAACTAGTTGGAGAGAATATCTCAAACCAACTAGGCCTCAACAACTTCCTAAAAGCTAGGAAAAGACTATTTCTCGTAGAGATTATAACTCTACCTAATAATGACCAATAAACTCAATGATTAAATATGATCACACACACTAAAGACAAGTGGGAATTACATATCCCAACACTCCCCCTTAACGACTAATTTTCGTTACCACCATCAAGTCGGGTCTTTGTCATCATTACCACTTCATTGAATCGAAGCACCTCTTGATCAACAAAGCCTATGTCTGGTCGAAACTGGTAATTTCTCTTCATACCTTGATCATGCATCACCAAACTACCAAAGTCCATATAAAGAGACAACCATCCACCATAATGCATGGGTCATCAGCCATTGCAATCGCTGGTTTAGTATGATGTCCTTCAAGGACGTGGTTCATTCAACCTCTTAATGAACTCCCCCTGAAAGTAAAACAAATGGTTTCTAGGCACCTCCTAGAGTCCATCCATAGAGAATGCAACCGACCCATGAAATGACTCACTCTAAATAACTAAAAAAATAGAGGTTTTTGCACTACAAATCAATAGGGATACATGACAAAGGGGTATGCATGCCTAGTCAGGTCTTACAACGATATTCCCTTCACATGTTACATAATTACATCTACATACTTTACATACTCCATCTCATGGAGATACTAGGTAAATAATCAAACATGTCAAGGAACAATACATCGTAATAAACAATACATCATAGACTTGCTAAAACAATGTGCGATTCACATTAACATATGGTCACGAGTCTATTTTATTCAACTCAATTCACACAATTTACCTTGTTTGTCCACAATCATCTTGTTGTTTCCACACTTCTGTTGCTTCCACACTTCCACTATCACCATCTTTCCTTGGACTAATATCTTTGCTTTTCCAAAACAACATCTTTGTTCTTCCTGCTTATCGTTCCAACAACTTCCCTCTACAAAGCAGACTTAAGGAATGATTTGTTTTTTCATCACAAGATGTTATCGAGCAAGATTTCAAAGCAAGAGATATTCACCTTTGTAGCTGTTCACAAGTTTGGAGTCTTAATCTGCATCTTTGACCTTCATTGTCTTGGATTCACCTATGATTTTTTAGAGTAGCTGGCTCTAATGAAACCAATACTTCCTATTGAGTTGGCTAAGCCCAATAAAAAAATGTTTCTAATTCCAAAACATTCACTTTGGATTTTCTACACTTTCATTTGCAATTATCAGTTTGGTCAAATCTAATAATGAATCACACATTGAGTTGATCAGACTCAACATGTTTCTCATCACAACTCTAAATAAATTTAAAAGACATAATTAAATTTACTATGGCAAAGGATATTCATAGTCACATTTATGGATTCACTATTAGCATCTAATTTTCCCTTCCATCTCCAAATATTCTATCAACTTGTTTAACAAAACAATAAAAAACTGTTAAATTTGATTGTTGATGCAGACCCCCCTGCCCTCAGGCTGAGATCCACACAAAATCGTTCTAAATTCTCCTCGACCCGAAGAGGCTCCCTCAGATCCCTATTGGAACCTCACTAATCTGATCCACAGGTCCTTTGTGAAAACCCGCCCTGCGCAACTTAATACCAGGCGTGAGCCTCACATCCCCTTGCGACCATAATCGAGCCTTAACTCAAGCGCTCTTCGTGACTTGCGACCTCATGAGTTTGTGAGTCAAAGACTCGTGACTCTTCTTTCGCAAACCTCCAATACTCGAGATGACGATATGGGTATGGCTTCCTCCTCGTTAGCGCCTCTTCAAGCGACCGCGGGCTAGAGCCTAACTCTAGCACCCCTCACAACTCGCAACTTCGCGAGTTGGAGTATTGAGCCTTCGTGCTCCTCCTTCACGAAACCCCAAAGAACGATAATTTAGCGATGGGTTGACCCCTTCCAAGGTGACGTGCGTACGCCACCTGTCACCTACTTCCATCTTCTCTGTGTGCTTTATTATTATGCCATCTATCAACCATGAAGTCCCCACTTAACGGATGTGCCATGTGTTCGCACGAGCCCTCGACGCTCGGCACTTCGTGACTTCTGCAGTTGAAACGAAACTTTTTCAACCCCCGAAACCCCGATACGTGATACCACACAGAGTTTCTCATCCAATAGTTCTCCCACGGCTTGGATCCAACGGTCTGGATCTCCTCCTCTGCTCCTCACAACTTGCAACTTCGCGAAACCAAGGATATTTGGTTTTCCCTCCAAACTCATGAATCACGTTGATTCTTGATATTAGGTTGGTGACATCTTCCAACTCCTAACCATCTTACAAATCCACTAGATCCTATGATCCTCGTGATTTCCCGAACTCTCCATGGAGAATTCTGACTGCCCAATTCACCCCTCAATGGCTTCTGCCAGTGATCGAGTGTTCTCCCTCATAAACTTATCTTCTATGAGATGATTTCGATTTCCGTCTCCCTTTGAACACTTCAAAGGTGTTATCCCTCCTGAGCTTTCACTTGCAAACTCAAGCCTTCAAAAAGAGCCCTGCTCGCACTCCTTGCAGAAAACGTCCAAATAAGTTCTTGTTATTTGAACCTTCAACCCTGTGCACTCTTTGACACAGTGGTTCTTCAACCTTTCCCTTAGTTGATAAGTTCTAAGACTTCCACCACCCTGCACACACCTTGCACGACTTTGTGCTTCACCTGCACTTCTTCTGATATGAGAACAACGATATCTCTCCTGAGCTTTACGAGATAAAAACTCAGACCCTCGTCAACGCACACCTTGTGGACGTTCACTACACTCCTTGAAAGAATTCTCAGGAAGAGAAACAATTGAAACTCGTTCTACTCCTCTTTTAGACTTCATACACTTAACATGAAATCCTACTCCCCACACAGCATTGAAACAAATGCATAACAAAGAAATAAAGCAACTTTAAACATACCACTTAACAAATGTAAACAGTGAAAATCATAACACCATGAAAGTTGATTCAAAGCTTCATATATTAACTGAAGTGCTCCTATACATGGGTTCTTCTCTACAACTCTCTGTTACAGTTCTCCAGCTTATGAATTCTGAATGATAATCAAAGGTTACAATGATACAAGGATGAGGGTGTCTATATTCGTTTTCCCTCCTATGCTTTTAAAACTATCTAATCTAACATTCATATCTACCTACTTTACATTAACAGACTTAAATGGCTAATACAAACGACAGATGAGAGTAATCTCTCTAGATCTATTCATATCTCCAAGAAATAAATGTAAGTACGCCTTTTCCTAGCTATTCATTAATGCTTCAAATTTCAAAATTTTAAACGTTTTCATAAAAACGTGCTCCTTTTTCCCATCTGCGCGTCCAGTTGTTCCTTTGGTTAGGTGCGTGCTTTGGATTTGGCTTTGCACAATGATCCTGCATCATACTCCCTTGCTTGAAAATTTTCATGAACTCCTGTTCATGAGCTCTTGCACGGTCTGTCCATGCCAATGAATTACTGCTTCATCCTCCCAACTGACATCTTCAACTGGATGCCCCTTCCATTTGACCAAGTATTCAAAATACTCATTTCTTCTGGTCTTTCTGTTAATCCTCTTGTCAATTATGCTTTCCATCTGTGGCTCTATAGCTACAAGCATTTGTTTTGTCCATTGAATTTCTTTCTGTTCCTCCTATGTTCCTTCTTCTTCATCTCTGTAAGGGTACAAATCTGCAACATTGAATATCGGTGAGATTCTGACCCCATCAGGTAATTCAATCTCATATGGATTTTCCCCAAATTTCCTTATGACCTTGCACGGTCCAATCTTTTTCATCTTCAATTTATTATACGTTCCCCTTGGGAACCTTACCTTCCTCGAATGCGCAAGAACCTGATCACCAAATTCAAATTGAAGTTCTCACCTGTGTTGATCTGCTCTCCCCTTGTACTCTTGACTTGAACTCTGCAATCGTTCCTTGATTCAGCTGTGAATCTCCTTCATTCCTTCTACAAATTCCTGTGCACTAGCACTCCCGAATTCATTTCGTTCTGAATCTTTCAATCCAGAAACTCCTCTTGGTTGCATCCATATACAATCTGGAATGGACTCTGCCCTGTGCTCCTATTGAGTGAATCATTGTAAGCGAATTCCCCCTGTGGTAGAATGTGATCCCATTGATTATGGTGTTCATTCACTAGGCTCCTTAACAAATCTCCCAAGCTCTTGTTCACAACTTCTGTCTATCCATCTGTCTGAGGATGATATGCTGAACTAAAAGAAAAATTTATCCCCAACTTCTTCCATAAGGGCCTCCATAAATGCCCTATGAAATTGGTATCCTGATCAGACACGATACTCTTTGGCAAGTTGTGAAGTCTGATGACTTCCTTTAAAAAAAAGCTCGCAATATGAGTTGCGTCACTGGTTTTCTGGCATGGTATGAAATGTGCCATTTTTGAAAATCTGTCGACTACAACAAAGATCGAATCACATCCTCTTTGTATCCTTGGCAGTCGCAATATGAAATCCATGCTCACTGTGTCTGACGACCTTTCAGGTATGGGTAAAGGTTGGTATAACCCTGTGTTCTGCCTTTTCCCCTTCGTGTGCTGACAAATTCGACACCTGTCCACAAATTTATTCACATATGTCCTCATCCCCAGCCAAAAATATGAGCCATTCAACTTTGCGAATGTCTTGTCATGACCGAAATGTTCGACCAATCCTCCACTGTGTTTTTCCTTCAACAAAGTCTCCCTCATGGAGAATTTCAAAATACATAGCTGATTTCCCCTGAATAATAATCCATCCTGGGTCATGTATTCAATCCATTGGCTTCTGTCCTTGAGAATTGGATTCTCAGATGCCTCATATGCCTCCTTAAAATATGGGTCATCCCTGTACATTTCTTTGAGGTTGTCAAAACCTAAAGTCTTGACTCTGAATTCCTGCATAAGCAAACATTCCCTGCTCAAAGCATCAACAAATTTGTTAGCAGTTCCAGAAATATGCTTAATCACAAAAGTAAAATTATGCATGAATTCGACCCATTTAGCATGCTTTTGGTTCAACTTCTCCTATCGAGTCAGGAATTGTAAAGTGTGATTATCGATGTACAAAACAAACTCCTTGGGAACCAAATAGTGTCTCCATTTCTTCAGTGCTTGTATGACTGCATATAATTATTTGTCATATGTGGAGTACTTAATCTTTGCTTCATTCTGTTTTTCACTGAAATATGTGATCGACCTATCGTCTTGGATCAAGACCGCTCCAATTGAAAATCCACTTGCGTCACACCTGACCTGGATCCATCTTCTACTCATTTGCAGAGATAACAAAACCCTAATAAATGAGTTATGTCCTCATAAATGACGATTTCTTCATGTTGATCAACAATTTCTCATACTGTAATCTCCTCATTACTGCAACTAGATTCTTTAAGTGTTCTTCTTTTGTCTTGCTAAAAATTAATATATCATCAAGATATACAATGACGAATTTCCCAATGAAATCCTTCAGGACTTCATTCATGAACCTCATGAAAGTACTCGGCGCATTCGTTAAGACAAATGGCATGAAAAGACATTCATATAGCCCCTCATTTGTCTTGAATGTTGTCTTCCATGCATCACCTTCTCTCATTCGAATATAATGATACCCGCTTTTCAAATCAATCTTTGAAAACAACTTTGCTCCACTCAGCAATCCATCAAGTCGTCCATCCTTGGCAATGGAAATTTGTTTCTGATGGTAATCTTATTGATTGCCCTTGAGTCTGTACACATTTTCCAACCTCCATCATTCTTTGGGATGAGCACTATCGGAACAACACATGGACTCAAGCTCTCCCGAATCAATCCTTTGTCCATTAATTCCTGGACATGTCTCTTAACTTCTTCATTTTCCTGCAGTGTCAACCGATATGTTTCTTTGTTCGGTAAACTGGCTCTAGGTATAAGATAGATATGATGGCTTATACTTTTGATGGGTGGCAATGAACAAGGTAGTTCATCCACTACTTTATCAACAAACTCTCCCAACAACTCCTAGATTTCTTCTGGTAAATCATCTATCCTTGCATTGGTCAAAACAATTATGGGATTCCTGACCACAATAAATTGTGTGTCTTCCTTCTTCTTAACCTCATCAAGAAGTTCCTTCCCACTCATGAGAAGTACAATGTTGCTCATCTATGTTTTCACCTCTTTATCCTTAATCGACAACAACAGGTGAGTCCTACCATTTTTCTCCAGGGTGTATGTTTTCTTTCTCCCATCATGAACTACGTTTCTATCATATTACCATGGTCTACCCAACAATAGATGACAAACATCCATGGGAATGACATCAGATAATATCTTGTCTTTATATCCTCCTATTTTAAATTCAACTAAACATTGTTTAGTGACATTTACCTAATGCCCTTTTTGTAGCCACGAAAATCTGTATGGGCTTGGATGTGCAACAGTCTCCAGCTCCATCTTTTCTACCATCTCTGTAGATACAAGATTATTTGTGCTACCGCTGTCCACTATGACCTTGCATACTCTATCCTTAGTTTTGCAAGAAGTCTGAAACAAACTGTTTCTTTGGGTTGGGTTCTCTGCCTCCTTCTCCGACTTCAAGAGAAATTTCCTCATCATCAAGGATATTCCTCCCTCAACGTATTCTACCTCAACAATCCATCCTTGAGCTTCAACAATGTGAGTTTCACCACCATCTTTCTTCTTATCTGGACACTCATAGGATTTATGTCCAATATTTCCACAGACAAAGCATTTCACTTCACCTCCTCTGCCTCTTCCTCTTCCTCTGGCTCGAGGAAAAGTATTTCTATCAGCATATTGCCTTCCTTGTGAGATTCCTCCTCTCTTAGGTTGAGTTTGAGGTTTCTTTCCCTCTTCTTTAGGTCTTTGAGTTCTATCTTGGGAAATTGTTTTTCCCCTGGATTGACTTCTTCCTCGACCTCTTTGACCTTGCTTTTAGCTCAACTTCTCTTTAGCTTTTAGAGCTATTTGATAGAAGCATCTTCCACATTTCTGATGGTCATCGTGGTCATCTCATGTTTGATGTCATATCGGGACCATTCATGTACCTAGAAACTTTTCATCATCCTTTCCCAGATGACACCTTTTCGATGTTTATTTTGTAGAACTCTTCATTGTATTCTTTCAATGACATCAAATTCTGTCTCAAATTCTTCATCCTTGATAGAAGTGAATTTGATAATCCTTAGGTATGAATTTGGCTTTCATCTGCAATATTCTATATCCACATCTTTTTTTTGTTTTCCCTTGCAACATCTTTCCCCTGCAGTTCATCCCACCATCTTTTATTGCATGTCCTTTAAGTCTAGTAATGTCATGGTTGAATTTCTTGTCTTCCTCGACATCCTCATAGTCAAAGTATTTGTCTGGATCTCTAATCCAGTCTAGAAGTTCTTTAACATCCAAGTTGCCTTCATACAATGGAATGTCCATTTTGCTCTGGAACCTATCCTTACAACAACCCTTAATAGGCATTCATGCACGCAGCAGTATTTTGACTGCAACTTCTTCTCCTTAGTTTCCATCTTCATTTTCACTTTCATCTTGATTTATATCCCCAACATCAAGCGTGTGTGCCCTCGTATTTGTCGCTAGCATCAAGTGCAGCATTAGCTCACCGCATTTCCCTTTCCTCTTGTGGATTGGGTGTTTGCCTATCTCTTCTTGTCGGCGGCATGGATGAAAATTTTCTCCCTTCTCTCTTCTCTGGAAAGAAAGGAATTTGTTTTGTGCTTTCGATACCAGGTGATGTAGACCCTTCGGGCGAGATCCATACGAGGATGCGTTCTAAATTCTCCTCGAGGCCGATGCTTGACTCCCTCAGTCCTATTAATGTGGAACCTAGCAGATGTATCCATAGGTCCTTCGTGAAACCCTCCCTGCGCAACTTAACGCGAGGCCTGAGCCTCACGCTACCCTTGCAACCACAGCGGGCCTTAGCATGGCGCTCTTGATGACTTCGCGACCTCGGGAGTTTGTGAGTCGAAGACTCTTGACTCTTCTTTATGGAAGCCGCCGATGCGAGATGACAATACGTGTATGGATCCCTCCTTGTTAGCACCTCTTCAAGCGACCGTTGGATAGAGCCTAACTCTAGAACCCCTCGCAACTCGCAACCCGAGTTGGATTGTTGAGCCTTTGTGCTCATCCTTCATGAAACCGAGAAACGTGATAAGTCAGCGATGGGTTGACTCCTTCCAAGGTGATGTGTGTACGCCACCTGTCACCTACTTATGTCTTCTCTGTGCACTTTATTATTACACCATCTGTCAACCATGCGGTCCCCATAGCGGATGTGCCCGCGTGTTCCTGCGGGCCCTCGGCGCCGCGACACTTCGCGGCTTACGCGGTTGAAGAAATATTTCAACCCTGAACCCGAATTACGCAATGCCGCGTGGAGGTTCTAATCCGATGGTTCTCAGGTGGCTTGGATCCAATGGTGGATCTCCTCCTCTGCTCCTACGCCAACTGCGCCAGCTTTTGCGAAACGAGGAGATATTTGGTCTACCCTCAAACTCGAATCACGTTGATTCTTGATACTATGGTTGTGAATTCTTCCAACTCCTAACCTTCTTACAACTCACTAGATCCTACGGTCCTTGTGATTTCTCGAACTCTCCATGGAGAATTACGTCGTCCAATTCACCCCTCAATGGCTTTTGCCAGTGATCGAGTGTTCTCCCTCATAAACTTATCTTCTATGAGATGATTTCGATTTATGTCTCCCTTTGAACACATCAGGTGTTATCCCCTCTGGATTTCGCGCAGGCTCAAAGCGTTCAAAAGAGACCTTCGCACTCCTTGCGACAAACTTCAAATACTTCCAGGTATTTGAACCTCCTCAACCACAATTGCACTCTTTGCCACATTGGTTCTTCAACCTTTACCTTAGTTGATAAGTTCTAAAGGGCTTCCACCCATTTTGCGCGCACCTTGCGTAGTTTGTGCTTCCACTGCACTTCTTCTATATAGAACAGCGATATCTCTCACAGGCTTTATGAGATAAAACTCGGACCCTCGTCAACACACACCTTACTTGATTTTCAACTTGCCTCCTTGCGAGGAATTCCTGGGGAAGAGAAATAATTGAAACTCATTCTACTCCTCTTTTAGACTTCATACACTTAACATGAAATCCTACACCTGACATTAGAACATATACATATGAGAGGAACAAAACAGTTGTAAACATACCACTTAACAAATGTAAAAAGTGAACATCATAACCATGAAAGTTGGGTTAAAGCTTCATATATTAACTAAAGTTATACTTTCGTGTACATGGGTTCTTCTCTACAACTCTGTAATTACGGTTCTCCGACTTATGAATTGAATGATAATCAAAGATTTTATCTATGTTACAGTTCTCCAGCTTATGAATTCTGAATGATAATCAAAGGTTACAATGATACAAGGCTGAGGGTGTCTATATTCGTTTTCCCTCCTATGCTTTTAAAATTGTCTAATCTAACATTCATATCTACCTACTTTACATTAACAGAATTAAATGCCTAATACATCCGACAGATGAGAGTAATCTCTCCAGATTTGTTCATATCTCCAAGACATAAATGTAAGTACGACTTTTCCTAGCTATTCATTAATGCTTCAAATTTCAAAATTTAAAACGTTTTCATAAAAACGTGCTCCTTTTTCCCATCTGTGCATCCAGTTATTCCTTTGGCTAGGCGCTTGCTTTGGCTTTGGATTTGTATGATGCTTCTGCATCATACTCCCTCGCTTGAAAATTTTCATGAACTCCCGTTCATGAGTTCTTGCACGGTCTGTCCATGCCTATGAATTACTGCTTCATCCTCCCAAATGGAATCTTCAATTGGATGTCCCTTCCATTTGACCAAGTATTCAAAATACTCCTTTCTCCTAGTATTTCTGCTAATCCTCTTGTCAATTATGCTTTCCATCTGTGTCTCTATAGCTATAAGCATTTGTTTTGTCCATTGAATTCCTTTATTTTCCTCCTCTGTTCCTGCTTCCTCAACTCTATAAGGGTACAAATCCACAACATTGAATATCCATGAGATTCCGACCCCATCGGGTAATTCAATCTCATATGCATTAACCCCAAATTTCCTTATGACCTTGCACGGTCCAATATTTTTCATCTTCAGTTTATTATATGTTCCCCTTGGGAACCTTTCCTTCCTCAAATGCGCAAGAACCAGATCACCATCTTCAAATTGAAGTTATCGCATGTGTTGATCTTCTCTCCACTTGTACTCTTGACCTGAAATCTGCAAATCGTTCCTTGATTCGACTGTGAAGCTCCTTCATTCCTTTTGCAAAGTCCTCTGCACTAACACTCCTAAATTCATTTCGTTCTGAATCTTTCAATTCAGAAACTCCTCTTGGATGCATTCCATATACAATCTGGAATGGACTCTGCCCTGTGCTCCTATTGAGTGAATCATTGTAAGCGAATTCTGCCTATGGCAGAATGTGATCCCATTGACTGGGGTGTTCAGTCACTAGGCTCCTTAACAAATCTCCCAAGCTCCTATTCACGACTTCTGTCTGTCCATCTGTCTGAGGATGATATGCTGAACTAAAAGACAAATTTGTCCCCAACTTATTCCATAAGGTCCTCCAGAAGTGCCCTATAAACTTCGTATCCCGATCAGACATGATAATCTTTGGAAAGCCATGAAGTCTGATGACTTCCTTGAAAAATAGGTTCGCAATATGAGTTGTGTCACTGGTTTTCTGTTATGGTATGAAATGTGCCATTTTTGAAAATCTGTCGACTACCACAAAGATCAAATCACATCCTCTTTGTGTCCTTGGCAGTCCAAATATGAAATCCATGTTCACTGCATCCCATGGCCTTTCAGGTATGGGTAAAGGTTGGTATAACCCTATGTTCTTCCTTTTCCACTTCGTGTGTTGAAAAATTCGGCACCTGTCCACAAATTTCTTCACATCTCTCCTCATACCCAGCCAAAAATATGAGCCATTCAACTTTGAGAATGTCTTGTCATGACCGAAATGCCCGACCAATCCTCCACTGTGTTTTTCCTTCAAAAAATTCTCCCTCATGGAGCATTTCAGAATACATAGTTGATTTCCCCTGAATAATAATCCATCCTGGATCATGTATTCAGTCCATTGGCTTATGACCCTTAGAATTGGATTCTTAGATGCCTCATATGCCTCCTTAAAATATGGGTCATCCCTATACATTTCTTTGAGGTTATCAAAACCTAAATTCTTGACTCTGAACTCCTGCATAAGCAAACATTTCCTGCTCAAAGCATCAACAACTTTTTTAGCAGTTATAGAAATATGCTTAATCACAAAAGTAAAATTCTACATGAATTCAACCCATTTAGCATGATTTTGGTTCAACTTCTCCTGTCGAATCACGAATTGTAAAGCGTGATTATCGTTGTACAAAAAAAACTCCTTGGGAACCAAATAATGTCTCCATTTCTTCAGTGCTTGTATGACTGCATAGAATTCTTTGTCATATGTGGAGTACTTAATCTTTGCTTCATTAATTGTTTCACTGAAATATGCGATCGACTTGTCGTCTTGGCTCAAGACCGCTCCAATTGCAAATCTACTCGCGTCACAACTGACCTGGAATGTCTTGCTGAAATATTGCAAAACCAGAGTTGGTTGCTCAATGATCTTCTTCTTTAGCAGATTAAAACTCTTTTCTGCTTCCTCCGTCTAGTGAAAAGATTTATGTCTTTTCTTCACCGTATCCATCATTGCTGCGCTAATTCCACTGAAGTTTCAGATGAATTTTCCGGATCCATCTTTAACTCATTTGCAGAGATAACAAAACCCAAATAAATGAGTTCTATCCTCATAAATGACGATTTCTTCATGTTGATCAACATTTTCTCCTACTGTAATCGCCTCATTACTGCAACTTGATGCTTTAAGTGTTTTGCTTCTGTCTTGCTGAAAATTAATATATCGTCAAGATATACAATGATGAATTTCCCAATGAAATCCTTCAGGACTTCGTTCATCAACCTCATGAAAGTAATGGGCACATTCGTTAAGCCAAATGGCATGACAAGCCATTCATATAGCCCCTGATTTGTCTTGACTGTTGTCTTTCATTCATCACCTTCTCTCATCTGAATCTGATGATACATTCTTTTCAAATCAGTCTTTGAAAAAAACTTTTCTCCACTCAAGCAATCCATCAAGTCGTCCATCCTTGGCAATGGAAATATATATATGATGTTAATATTAGTGATTTCCCTTGAGTCTGTACACATTCTCTAGCCTGCATCTTTTTTTGGGTTGAGCACTATCGGAACAACCCATGGACTCAAGCTCTCCCGAATCAATCCTTTGTCCATTAAGTCTTGGACCTGTCTCTTAACTTATTCATTTTCCTACGGTGTCAACCGATATGTTGCTTTGTTCGGTAAATTGGCTCCAGGTATAAGATCAATATGATGGCTTATACTTCTGATGGGTGGCAACGAACAAGGTAGTTCGTCCACTACTATATCAACAAACTCTCCCAACAACTCCTAGATTTCTTCTGGTAAATCATATATCCTTGTACTTGTCAAAACAATTATGGGCTTCCTGACCACAATAAATTGTGTGTCTTCCTTCTTCTTAACCTCATCAAGAAGTTCCTTCCCACTCATGAGAAATATAGTGTTGCTCATCTCTGTTTTCACCTCTTTATCCTTAATCAACAGTAACATGTGAGTCCTACCATTTTTCTCCAGAGTGTACATGTTCTTTCTCCCATCATGAACTACATTTCTGTCATATTTCCATGGTCTACCCAACAATAGATGAAAAACATCCATGGGAATGACATCACATAATATCTCATCTTTATATCCTCCTATTTTAAATTCAACTAAACACTGTTTAGTGACATTTACCTGATGCCCTTTTTGTAGCCACAAAACTTTGTATGGGCTTCGATGTGCAATAGTCTTCAGCTCCATATTTTCTACCATCTCTGTAGATACGAGATTATCTGTGCTACCGCTGTCCACTATGACCTTGCATAACCTATCCTTAGTTTTGCAAGCAGTCTGAAATAGACTGTTTCTTTGGGCTGGGTTCTTTACCTCCTTCTCCGGCTTCAAGAGAACTTTCCTCATCATCAAGGATATTCCACCCTCAGTATCTTCTGCCTCAACATTCTGTCCTTGAGCTTCAACAATGTGAGTTTCACCACCATCTTTCTTCTTATCTGGACACTCATAGGATTTATGTCCAATTTTTCCACAGACAAAGAATTTCACTTCACCTCCTCTGCCTCTTCCTCTTCCTCTRGCTCGAGGAAAAGTATTTCCATTAGCATACTGCCTTCCTTGTGAGATTCCTCCTCTCTCAGGTTGAGTTTGAGGTTTCTTTCCCTCTTCTTTAGGTCTCTGAGTTCTATCTTGGGAAATTGTTTTGCATCTGGCTTGACTTCTGCCTTGGCCTCTTTGACCTTACTTTTGGCTCAGCTTCTCTTCAAATTTTAGAGCTATCTAATAAAAATATTCCACATTTTGAATGGTCATCATGCTCATCTCATCTTGGATGTCATATCGCAGATCATGCATGTACCTGGAAAATTTTTCATCATCACTTTCCTGATGACCTGCTATGATGTTTATCCAGTAGAACTCTTCAGTGTATTCTTTCACTGACATCAGCTTCTGTCTCAAATTATGCATCCTTCGAAACAGAGTGATTTGATAATCCATGGGTATGAATTTGGATTTCATCTTTGCAACCATTCTATCCCAGCTTTTGATTTTCTATTTTCCTTTACAACATCTTTCCGCCTGCAGTTCATCCCACCATAGTGCTGCAAGCCCTTTAAGCCTTGTAATGACATGTTTGATTTTCTTGTCTTCCTCAACATCCTCATAGTCAAAGTATTTGTCTAGAGCTCTAATCCAGTCTAGAAGTTCTTCAACATCCAAGTTGCCTTCGTACACTGGAATGTCCATTTTTTCTCTAGCACCTATTCTTGCAACAACACTGAATAGGCATTCATCTACAACATCTTCAAATGCAAATTATTCTCCTTCATTTCCATCTTCATTTTAACTTTCATCTTCGCTGATATCCCCAGCGTCAACTGTGCGCCTCTGTGCTGTCTCCATAGCATCAAGTCTGGCACATAGCTCACACATTTCTCTTTCCACTGTTGGGTCAGGCATTGTCCTATCTCTTCTTCTCGGAGACATGGATGAAATTTTTTCTCCCTTCTCTTTTCTATAGAAAGAAAAGAATTTGTTCTGCACTCTGATACCAAATTGATGTAGACCCCCCTACCCTCAGGCCGAGATCCACACAAGATCATTCTAAATTCTCCTCAAGCCGAAGCGGCTCCCTCAGATCCCTATTGCAGCCTCACGAATCTGATCCACAGGTCCTTCATGAAAACCCACCCTGCGCAACTTAACACCAAGCACGAGCCTCACATCCCCTTGTGACCACAACCGGGCCTTAACACAAGCTCTCTTCGTGACTCGCGACCTCGCGAGTTTGTGAGTCGAAGACTCTTGACTCTTCTTTCGAAAACCTATGATACCTAAGATGACGATACGGGTATGGCTCCCTCCTCTTTAGCACCACTTCAAGCGACCGTCGGATAGAGCCTAACTCTAGCACCCCTCGCAACTCAAACCTTCACGAGTTGGAGTGTTGAGCCTTCGTGCTCCTCCTTCACGAAACCCTGAAGAACGATAAGTTAGCGATGGGTTGATCCCTTCCAAGGTGACGTGCGTACGCCACTTGTCACCTACTTCTGTCTTCTCTGTGCACTTTATTATTACGCCATCTTTCAACCATGCGGTCCCCACTTAAAGGATGTGCCACGTGCTCGCATGAGCCCTCGACGCTTGAAACTTCGTGACTTCTGCAGTTGAAAATAAACTCTTTCAACCCCCAAACCCCCAATACACAATACCACACGGAGGTTTGGATCCAACGGTGCTCTCGCGGCTTGGATCCAATGGTCTGGATCTCCTCCTCTGCTCCTCGCAACTCGCAACTTTGTGAAACCAAATATATTTGGTCTGCCCTCCAAACTCATGAATCACATTGATTCTTGATATTAGGGTGGTGAATTCTTCCAACTCCTAACTGTCTTACAACTCCATTGGATCCTATGGCCCTCACGATTTCGCGAACTGTCCACAGAGAATTCTGACCGCCTAATTCACCCCTCAATGGCTTCTGCCAGTGACCAATTGTTCTCCCTGCTAAACTTAACATCTATGAGATGATTTCAATTTTTGTCTCCCTTTGAACACTTCAAAGGTGTTATCCCTCCTGAGCTTTCACTTGTAAACTCAAGCCTTCAAAAAGAGCCCTACTCGCACTCCTTGCGGAAAACTTCCAAATAACTTCTGGTTATTTGAACCATCGACCCTGTGCACTCTTTTCCACAGTGGTTCTTCAACCTTTCCCTTAGTTGATAAGTTCTAAGGCTTCCACCAGCCTGTGCACACCTTGCACGACTTTGTGCTTCACTTTCACTTCTTCTGATATGAGAAAAACGATATCTCTCCTGAGATTTCTAAGATAAAAACTCAGACCCTCATCAACGCACACCTTGCGGATGTTCACTACACTCCTTGTAGGAATTCTCAGGAAGAGAAACAATTGAAACTCATTCTAATCCTCTTTCAGACTTCATACACTTAACATGAAATCCTATACCCCACACAACATTGAAACAAATGCATAACATAGAAATAAAGAAACTATAAACATACCACTTAACAAATGTAAACAATGAACATCATAACACCATGAAAGTTGAGTCAAAGCTTCATATATTAACTCAAGTTATCCTGTACATGGGTTCTTCTCTACAACTCTCTATTACAATTCTCCAGCTTATGAATTCTTAATGATAATCAAAGGTTACAATGATACAAGGCTGAGGGTGTCTATATTCGTTTTCCCTCCTATGCTTTTAAAACTGTCTAATCTAACATTCATAGCTACCTACTTTACATTAATAGACTTAAATGCCTAATACATCCGATATATGAGAGTAATCTCTCCAGCTCTGTTCATATCTCCAAGACATAAATGTAAGTATGCCTTTTCCTAGCTATTCATTAATGCTTCAAATTTCAAAATTTAAAACAT
>SNQJ01S0051856.1:27517-46109 GCA_010110895.2 Picea sitchensis
GCTTGTAGACCCACTTGCAACCTACAGTTTTTTTGTCTCTTGGAAGTTCTACCAGGTCCCATGTGGCATTCCTCTCTAATGCCTTCATTTCATCCTTCATTGCTTCTTTCCATTTATCACTGTTAGAACCCTTCACAACTTCTTGATAGCACAAAGGTTCATTATCATTAGTACTTAAGGAAACCGACGAAACAAAATCGACATACCTTCTTGGAGGATTTCTGACCCACGTAGACCTCCTTAGGGAAGTTTGTGGCTCATCCACATTCTATTGATTTTTATCATCAACCATGTCTTCCTCTGCAGGAAACTCTTCAGGAACATCTTCATAAACTTGTTAATTTTCACTTTCATTTGTATTTGAACTGGTTTCAAACTGAACCTGTTGATACTTAGGTACTTCTTCCTGTTTCATTTGAACATCTACATCTGATTTGATGAGAGATGATTCATCAAATATTACATCTATTTTAATGGTGATATTGTGGGCAGTGGGATCCCACAACCTGTACCCATTAATACAATCACCATATCCAACAAAGATAAGCCTTTTTTATTTTGGATCTAATTTAGAACACTGATGTTTCAGAATTAGAGTATAGGCTTCACAACCCAAAACTTTAAGATTAGAATAATTATAAGGCTGGCCTTTCCATACCTCTTCAGGAATATTGCAATCTATTGTTATTGATGGTGATCGATTCACCAGATAAGAAGATGTAGTTACTTCTTCTACCCACAGTTCCTACTGCAAGTTGGTGTTACTAAGCATACTCCTTGCTCTCTCTAGAAGAGTCTTGTTCATGTGTTCAACAACTCCATTTTGTTGAGGACTATCGGCAGTGGTTTTATGCCTATCAATCCCAAACTCCTTGCAATAGTTCTCAAATTTCATTGATGTAAATTCACCACCATTATCAGTTCTTAAACATTTAATGGACCTACCAATGCTCTTTTCTACCAAAGCTCTAAACTGGTTGAAAAAAGTAAACACGTTAGCCTTTCTTTTCAACATATAGATCCAGACCTTTCTAGAGAAATCATCTATAAAAGTTACAAAATATGATGATCCTCCATATGAAATGGTAGGGGATGGTCCCMAAACATCAGAATGGATATAATCAAGGATTCCTTCACTGGTATGTCTTCCGGTTTTAAATCTCTTCCTATTCTGTTTTCCATAAATACAATGCTTGCAGAAATCTAACTTTAAAAGACTTTAGACTAGGAAGTAACTTGTGATMAGATAATACCTTCAATCCTCTTTCTCTCATATGGCCCAACCGTTGATTCCACAGACAAACAAAATCACTATCATTCTCGGATACAACTGTCGCATGATCTGACTCGATTCTTCCTTCTAATAGAAACAAGTTTCCAACCTTCTTCGCTTTATTCACCAGTAGGATTCCTTTGTAGACCTTCATAACTCCACCTTGAACAATACTCTTATATCCTACAATGTATAAGACTCCTAAATAAATTAGTTTCTTCCTAATCTCAGGTACATGTCTCACATCAATTAGTATTTTAACAGTTCCATCAAACATCTTAATTCGAATGCTACCAATTCCCACCACTTTACATGATATATCATTTCCCATGTAAACAATTCCATCATCTATAAACTAGTAAGTAATAAACCAATGTCTATGAAGACACATGCGATTTGAAGCACTAGAATCTAATAACCACTATTGATCATGATGTGAACCAATACTAATTGATAAAACTTCATCAGTCATACCTGAACCTGTTGCTGAACCTGTTTCAGTTGCGTTCGCTTCCTTCATTTCTTTTGGAGGGTCGTCTTTGGAGGATTGTTGTCTCTTCCAAAAACCCTTCTTTAGGTGTCCATATTTTCCACAAAACCAACACTTAATTTTTCTCTTCTTTCCCTTTGACTTTGACCAAGAGAAATCCCTCTGACCCTGTCCTATTTCTTTAGGTCTTCCTCTGACCATCATCGCCTCAGATGTAGAGGTTTCTGAATTGGTTTTCTTCCTTGTTTCCTTAGACAGTAGTGCTCCAACAATAACATCAAATTCAATACTTTTTGTTGTGCTGAAACTAATAGAGGTAACAAAGTGATCCTATGATGCAAGAAAAGAACACAATATTGTAATTGCTTTGTCTTCAGAATCAAATTTCACTCCCATTCTAGTCAACTAAACTAAAAGAGTATTAAAAGTATTTAAATGATCAACTATTTCCGTACCTTCCTTCATGCTCAAATTGTATAATTTCCTTTTCAGGAAGATATTGTTCGTCAAGGATTTTTTCATATAGAGGATTTCCATCTTCATACACAAACTAATTGTTGTCTTCTCCGAGACAATGTTGAACATATCATCATCGACCAAACACATACATATGGCACTCAGTGCTCTCGCATTGATCTCATCCTAGTCTTTATCTGTTATGGTCGCGCGTTGCTTTGCTTTTCCCAAAAGCTCCTTCACCACATGTTGTTGCACGAGCAGATCAGGCATCTCAACCTTCCAGATCTCAAAATTGTTCTTGCCATTGAACCTATCCATTTCAAACTTATCACTTTGAGTTTTCTCCATTAGCAGAAGAAAAAATTCCAAAAAACCACTACTTATAAAACCAAGCCCTTTAAAAAATGTGGAGGAATAATGGTATAAACTCCAAAAGGTTTAATAAATTTTTTTTTAATAAAAAACCTTTTTCATTCATACCTTTACTTTTTACTTCATACCTTTACTCCATAAAAAACCCTTTTTACTTCATACCTTTACGCCATAGAAAAAACTTTTTACTTCATACCTTTACTTTTTCAAAAAACATGCGAATGTTTTCTTGAAGGGAGATCGACACTCCTTCACTATGTATGGGGGAGCACTAGTGTGAGGTCAATGCTTCTTCACTATGGATGGGGGAGCACCAATGCTCTATGATGCATAAATCGGGTGCACAACTTTTAGGAAAATTGAAATTTCACAAGTTTGAGGGCGTCGACGCGCCTCTAACACTGCCTAGGGAGCGCCAATGACCTTCTACTCAATTCCCACCTGCGACACCTACTCAATTCACCTTCTCTCTAATACCAATTGTTATAATTGAAAATGAGGAAAACACAATTCACATATGACAATCAACAAACACACAAATAAGAAACACAGATATTTCACGTGGTTCACCCAAACGTTGGGCTACATCTACCAAGCATAGGTATCGGTTGTCTTATTATTCAGATCATGGATATTACAACATACTTGAAAGCTCTCTCATATCCTCCCCTCTCTTCTTCCTCTATGAGATTACATGAATTTATATACATTTACACAAGAAATTGATTATTAAATGCACTCCTATCCATATTCTAACTTGGTCTATTTAGTTGCAACCAATACAGAATAATAGGATCTAAATCCATCCTTGGAGGAATTCATTGTCACCAAATTCAACAATCTGCACCTCCATCTTCCAAGTCTAGTGGGTCTTCTTCCAAGAAGAGGAAAAAGTCATGTGTAACTTATTTTGTCGCATAGTTGGGCATGATGAATCCAAAATTTGGAAGAAACCACAAGCATTGAATGAAGCCATGTAGCAAGAAGATATTTTAGTTCCTAATCCTTCTTCAACTAGAGAAGGACAATTGTTTTCTACTCAATCTTTATATGCATATTTAGACCACTACATACTTTATTTAGGCACCTCACATCATGTGACTAAATATCATAAGCCACTATCTTCCCCATTAATAGTAGCATTTCATATATTGCAGTTGGAGTGATCTAGGTGGATCTTGGTGGCCATCCACCTTTTCCACTGAATCAACATTTTGATCCTATAGTTTTGACAAACCATGATATTCACCCTTTTGATGGGGAATATAATGTATTTTCATCTTCATTTCTTAATTACAGATATCATGTAATGATTTTCGAGTGATGTTATGTACATGCCTACAACATAGCGTTAATGCATCAAATCCAATTAGAAATTCGTAGTTAAGTGTGCTCATGATAGAGTAGTACTGGGATGGGTGACTTCCCAGGAATTCCTAGTGTTTTACATGCCTATGGAATTTTATAAACTTAGACCAATTTATCCCACATGCATCATGGGAATTATTCTCCTCTCACTCTCTCATATAAAAATGATGTGAAGGAGGCTCTTTAAGAATGCAATGGAGTGTGATGTAAATCTTGTTGAGAATGAAGCGTAGCCAACGTCTCTTTATTTTTAAAGATTGAGAAAAATCCCTTGATTTCTTTCATGTTGTTTATCATGTTTCTCTAGGAGGATAAAATTTAAATGTTGGTATGTGCAAATGTTTAAGGCATGGGAATGTTGATGGTTGTAGAATACCAAAACAACTGAAATATTTTGTGATTGCACTAGTGAGCACATTGAGGATGATGTGGTACAATGCACATAGATATGTTGGGACATATCTGGAAATATTTTTGCTGAATTAAATGCTATGATACATGCATTTTGATTTTACATTGCACCTAATATAACTTTAAATGTGATAATGATTGTTTTCTATAAGAAAATATTGAATTTGTTGGGGAAGAAAATTATCAATGGTGGGAACCCTCGAGTAGAGGACAAATATAAAAGGGTTGTTTTTGAAAGAATTGATTAAGGGACCTTAGGAGATCCCATGAAGCACCAGTGATGAGGTAATATCAAAGAGGGTGTTGGCATTCAGAACATGTATAAAAGTTTTCATGCTTATGTGGCATGAGGTTTGAAAGGGATTGGCTAAGAATATCTGATGAAACAATTTATATCTTTTTGATATGCATGTGAATTTAATTTAATGTTGTGTGTCATTGATACCCAAGCAAGGTAGGATTCAGGAAAATAACCTTAACGACAGAGGGAGGAACCTATGACAATAAAGGATGATTGAAGTCCTCACAAGAAATTCATTAAAAAATCTATCATGAATGCGTAGATCAATCATGAATAATTGAGAAAACAATTACTCATAAGAAGCACATTGGTTGAATGCATTGATGAAATTAATATTGTATGAAGGAGGGCACGTATAAGACTTCCCATTATGGAAGGAGGACCTTGCAATATTCCAACCAAATTGTAAGAATGGTAAAGAAGGGAATTGGGTGGCCAGGAATATTGGTACCTTGATTTCCAATAAAGAAATATTGTTGGAATGCATTCATATGAAATTTTAATTTCATAAAATTTATGTTGATTTGAGGTCATGATCAACTCAAAGCAGAAACATAGTCCTACTGTAATAATGAATGTGAAAAAAGAAACCATGTGGTGAGAAGTTGGTTGAGTCTCAACACACCATAGAAGAGTACCTAACTTTAAAAGTGATAATATGAAATCAATGAAAGGGTGCATTGTGTGTGAATGTGACCATGGAAATTGACACATTGATTAAAATTCATATGATGAATTGATTGCATCTTGAAAGGCTTGATATGATGAAATGATGTATGTGTAAGGAATGATAATTCCTTTTATTTGTATCATTGAATATATAAATGTGATGTAATTGTTAGTATACATAATTCTGAAACTGGTTGTGTGACACTACAAGTGTGCAATGAAAGTATAATGTGCATAAGAACTAACAATTTGTTTGGTTGGGTGAAGAAAAAAAAGGGAATTGTAGGCAGAAAGGGTGTTGGATATGGGAGAAAAACAAGTCCATAAGGAAGACCAATGTCTGTTGGTTATGAAAGAGATAAAATTTTACGAGAAGGAAAATTTCATACTTGTAAATCTAGTTCATGTATGGAACAGATTCGAAAATGAAAATATGGAATTGGAGATATGTGGGTAATAGATTAAAAAAAAAGAGGTTTGATTGGAAATTGATGATAAAAATCTCACAGTTATTGTATGCATGTGATATAGGTGAGATAAAAAAGTTTTCCTTAAGGGACAAATGATGGTTGTCATGATGGAAAACATGAGAAAAGGATATTGTTGTGGCATGAAAACCCTGTGATATGACATGATTACCATAGAGAATGTTGTGTTGTGGTAACACATGCCAAAGAGATGCCTTGGTAGAGAAAGAAATAGGTGTGATTCATATGTAAGAATTGGTGAAGTCTCCAAACTCTTCTTTTGCAAGAAATACTTGGCAGGCATGATGGGTCGCCTAGGGGACTAGATAATAGAGAAGGGGATGCATGAGCCTTGAAGGTGACTGACCTCAAGGAAGAGGATATTTCAATAAATATTGTTATCTATTGATTGGGATCATGAGCACAATGGGTATGTCCAGCAAAAAAATGAGCCGAGTAACTATGATAGCCATATGGATGTAGATCCATGAACTTCATAGATAAGCATTGTGTTGATATGAAAACTATCCTCTTGAATTATGAACAACAAAAAAATTGTTTTGCATGAAATTGTGATTAATATGCTTTTTGTTTGAAATTATTGAAGGCATGTGTTGAATTCCAAGTGTCTGGGAAATTACTAGACCAAGAAGAGGAAAGCATTGTTGAAGCAAGTGAAGGATGAAAGCATGGCTAATGTTAATGATATGAAAAGAACACCGAGGATGGTGTTATTTTAAGGGGGAGGGGATTGTAATACTCCTATTCCCACTAGTATGTAAATATATTCCAAATGTCTCCATGAGTGATGGCTAATATGCTTGATGGTTGGATCATGATGAGAAATCAAAATGATAAAACACATTTTGATGAAAATAAATAGAAATGGATGATGGGTGGAGAACTTACACAGAGATGATTCCATGAGAGGGAAATAGTGAGGAAATTCCCTTACTAATTTAATATTCAAGAAAAACCTAGATTGCCCATTTTTCTATAATTTCAATTAATTAAGGAAGTTGGTAGTTGAACTACCAACTTACCACAATTATTAGAAATAATGGGTGTTGTACCAGAACTTCCTTTACTCATAAGAATGGACATAAAATTACCTATCTAGAGAATTCTAAGATGACCCATGAATTGGGGTAATTGAACCGCAAAATCTTGTTGGAGAAGGCAAGAAAATGAGGAAGATCATGGGCAGAAGAGAGAGGACACACACAATTAGGTTTTGGGACGAAATGGAGAAGAGAATTTGGAGAAAAAATTCCTTTGGTTCATATCAAGCATAGAGAAGTTAAGTTTTATGGCATTCTGAGTAAGAAATATCGAGGAAGAATTTCTAAATCAAGTTGATAAATGAGGATGCAAGTTTTTGAATGTTAGCTATGTAAGATAACTATTGTGACTCTCTGAGTTAAGAGCATGCCCCTTGCTTGGTGAAATTATAATTTTATCTTGCTAATATCTATTGATGAAGGACAACAACCTCCATCCATTTATCTTTGTTATTGAGTGATATATTTCCCTCATGGCATTATCTTCTTGCTCAGGGGTAGCCAGCTGGAAGGATGGAAAAAAGACAATTGTGCCTATGGTTGGGTGAAAGATATTCACCCATGAACAGTTTCCAATCAATCTCAAAATCTCATATAAGTATATTTGTGTTTAAGAACTGCAAATGTTAAGTTCAATAATATTGCAAAAAGTATTATGAGCGGTGTGAATTTAGTCTCCTGTTAAATGGGAGCTTGAGGAATTTATATATTTAGGAGAGTGTTACAGTTGAAAATTATTGTGTTTATAACTTTACCTATTGACTACACTTTCATTAAATTGGTATTATAATGCTATAACAGGTTTCATSCCATATCTATGCCAACTTAATATTTTCTTACTAAGCACTCTCAACTCACCTGCAAGATGTAGATTTTAACCTTGTACAATATTTACTGCAAACATATTTTCAGTAAAAGAACAAAAAAGATACAATGGAAAATGCAARCATGACACAGATATTTTCCCCTGGAAACCCAAAATGGGAAAACCAACATATTCTATAGTTATTCATAATGATACATTGTTTACAATACAATATACATATAGGAGCCAACRGCATACAAAACCATAACCCAATGACCTATATTAGTCAAAAACCCTAATTCCTTAACCAGAAATAGAAAACCATTGGAAAAAAACCATGTGCCAAAAAACCTCCCAACAATGGACATGAAAATCGAGGCAACACGAAAAACAAGGAAAAAATGCGACAAGTTTCTCGAGGAATTTTGTTTTTCTCGAGAACAATGCCTCCAAACCCCCACATGGGGGGATTTCTCCCCCCTCACACCCCCCCTGTGCGCCCGACACAAAGTAAACACTACTTCTCGTGCAAAGAATATAACACATACCCAACATTCTCCCACTTGTTGTTTTCTTTGCATACAGGGCGTTACAGGGTTACATAGTCAACAATCTAGGGCATCAATGCCCATGGATCCTATACACTAAGAGAATTTCTCATTGGTCACATATTTTGTTAATGAATCTACAACATTCTTCAAAGTATCCACCTTCATCAACAATACTTTCTTTTCTTCAACCATGTCTCTCACAAAGTGATATTGAATATCAATATGATTTGTGAATGATAAGTCGGGTTCTTCGCCAGGAAAATTGCACTATGACTGTCACAATCTATCCTTACATCTTGTTGTACCAACCCAATACCTGAACACAATATTTGTAACCATACTAATTCCTTACTTGCATAAGTGGCTTCCATGTATTCAACTTCTCTAGTTGAAAGTGCCACTGCAACCTGTCTTTTGCTCATCCAACTTATTTCTCCTCCAAACAAGTTAACCACACACCCAATTGTATATCTCCTATGATACAGATCTCCATCCCAATATGCATCCACAAATCCATGTATATCCAACACTATGTCCAATCCCGTTCTTCCTTGCTAGCACAATCCATAGCTAGCACTGCCATGCAAATACATGAAAACCCTTTTTACTGTTGTCCAATGCTCCTTCCTTAGTTTTGACGTATACCTGCTCAAAACTGCCACTACATGTGCAATGTACAGTCTAATATAGACCATTTCATACATCAAACTGCCAACTTCACTCACATAAGGAACTTGAGACATGCCCTCCTCCTCTTCCCGTGTCTTCGGACACTGATCCACATATAACTTTACACCAACAAGAATAGGAACCTTGACCAGTTTACATTCCTGCATATTAAACCTTTGCAATATTGTCTCAACATATTTTCTCTGATTTAACCAGAGTTTCCTCTTTTTCCGATCTCTTTTAATTTCCATTCCCAAAATGAAATTTGAAGCACCAAGATCCTTCATGTCAAATTTAGAGGAAAAATGAGTTTTCACATCCTGGATAATCTCCTTATTGTTTCCTATCAACAAAATCTCATCCACATACAAGACCAGATAAATCAAATGATCACCAAATAATTTAAAATACACACAATGATCCTCTTTGCTTCTTGTGAAACCAAGTCCCAACATATAAGTATCAAAATTTTGATGCCACATCCTTGGTGATTGTTTTAAACCACATAGGGACTTTTTCATCTTGCATACCAAATCCTTCTTTCCCTCCACAACAAATCTTTCTGGCTACTTCATATAGATTTATTCTTCTAGACCCTCATGTAGGAATGTTGTCTTCACATCCATCTATTCTACTTGAAAATCAAATTTAGTAGCAACATATAACATAAATCTTATAGAGGTTAACTTGTCAACAGGAGAAAAAATCTCACCAAAATCAATTCGCTCAACCTGGGAATAACCCTTTTCTACTAATCGAGCTTTGTATTTCTCCACTTTTCCTTCAACATTCAACTTCTTTTTAAATACCCATTTGTTTCCAATGGGATTTCTTCCAGTTGACAAATCCACTAGATCCCAAGCATCATTCTTATCCAGGGCTACCATTTCTTCATCCATGGCCTTTTTTCAGAGATTTCCATCCTTTGAATCCACTGCCTCCCTGACAGTTCTAGGATCATCATCAATAATAGACAAAGCAAAATTTGAACGAAAATCAGATGGAGTATACCTTTCTGGTAGCCTTCTTTATCGAACCGATCTCCTCAATACTGGAGTATGAGTATATTCTTCTTCTGATTCATGTTCTTCTGTAGAGTCTGATTCATCATCATTTAAATCAAACTCTATTTTCTCTGGTTCTTCCTTACTTGGTCAGACTTCCTATTTAAAAACATCCTTCATCTCTCTAAATACCACATCTCGACTATACACTACCTTTTTAGTTTATGGGTTTCAACGCTTATAACCTTTGATACCATCTTTATAGCCAATAAATATACACTTTTAATCCTTCTTATCTAGATTACTCCTATTTTCCTTTGGAACATGAACATATGCATCACAACCAAATACGAGATGTGTAAGAGAAGTTTTCTTAACAATCCATACCTCTTGTGGACTCTTGTAATCCAACGCTGATGAGGGTGATCTATTGACCAAGTAACATGCAGTACCCACTGCCTTTGCCCATAATTCTTTGCCTAACCCAGCACCACTAAGCATGCACCTTTCTTTTTCCATCAACATCCTATTCATCCTTTCTACAACTCCATTCTGCTGAGGTGTATATGGAGTAGTCTTCTCCATTTATATATCGTACTTCTTACAAAATTATTCAAATTCATTCTCGCGGAACTCTCCACCATTATCTGTCAACACCTTAATTATTTTCTCTGTTTGATTCTCAAAAAGAGACTTAAACTCTTTAAACGTGTCAAAGACTTCATATTTCTTCCCGAGGAAATATATCCAATTATTCCTCGAGAAGTCATCTATAAGTGAGACATAGTACACAGATTTTCCCAATGATAGGACCGACACAGGTTTAAAAACATCACTGTTAACTAGTTGTAAAATTCCCTCCACCCTCATTACACCAAAGGAGAATATTACCCTATTTTTATTCCCATGTACACAATGTTCACAAAAATCAAAATACAGAGAGAAGTTAGACATACCTTCAACCATACATTTACTGTGTAGTAGTCAAAGGACCTTCTCTCTGATATGCCCCAGTCTTTGATGCCACATCATAACCTTTTCTCCAGAGAATGTACGAGTTCTTTCTTCTTCAAATCCAATGTCAAGAACAATGGAACTATTACACACATAACTAATAGTGCTTCCTTGTAGCTTAAACAAAGTTCCAAACTGAACTCCCTTCAATAACACCATTTCTCCTCGAACCATCCTACATGTTTCCTTTTCAAATATTGTTTTTACCCCTGCACCGTCCATTTTGATTATAGAAATTAAATTTCTAGCCAAGCCTGGGATGTGCAGAACACCAGGCAATGTTCTATTCCTTCCATCTATGAGCCTCAACTTGACTTTTCCTCATCTTATGATTCTGGTTGTCGAATCATCACCTAGGAAAACATTACCTCTATCATACCTTTCATATTCATAACACCACTCCCTGTGGAGAGTCATATGAAAGGATTCACCTAAGTCAACCAACCATGCCTCATGAGTTGTATGTGTGCTTGAAGAATCCAAGTGCACATCCCCTCCTTCTTCCTTGGAGGTATTTTCTTATGTAGAAGGAGATTCTTCAGATCCCTTCTTTTTCTCAACTTTGGATCTACATTGGTTCTTGTAGTTCCCTTCTTTTCCACATCTCCAACATACCTTTACAAAATTTCTGGGAGATTTATATCTACCCTTAGACTTAGATCTCCCACTTGAGAACTTAGATCTCTTTCTTTCCTGGGATGGATGTAGGATGACGATAGCTTGCCGACCAGACTCACATTTGGAGTAAAGGGGTCACGCACGACAACCAAAGACATAGATGGAGAGGTTTGGTAGCAACCCTGCTACAACCTACTAACACTCATGTCGTGGCTCGAACTGTAGGTTAACGATTACCTAGTTTGAGAGACCTGCGATGTCATGAGGGAAGACTGTGATAGTTGCTCACGATGATTCTAAGGGGTGCACAATAAGGTAGGGTCGTTATTCCTTAGAGGCCCTTAGTTTCCCACAATATCACCTTACGAAGTATTGACTCTAGGGGTTTGACATCTACAAAATTCAGTCAAGAGGTAAGTGGCACCCTTGGAGCATGTAGTGCGTCTTAAAGGCCACGTCGCGCAAAGAAAACACAAAGAGGCGAGTGGGACCCTTAGAGCACGTAGTGCATCTTGAAGGGCACACCACGCAAATAAAACTGAAAGAGGCGAGTGGCACCCTTGGAGCACGTAGTGCATCCTGAAGGGAATGTCATGATTTTACTATGATAAGTTAATAAACCTAGTGCCTAGAAAACTATGCCTCCTTAGGACCTGGTCGACCTTAAAATAGATGAGGGTATGAGTGAAGTTTAATAACTAAAAGTTCCCTTAAAAGAAAATTTCATCCATCCTAGTGAAATTGAAACCTAGGTCTAAGTAGAACATGTGGATAAAGAAAAACTAAATAAACATGTAACAAGAAGGGGGGGGGTAAGAAATTCAAACTTAATTATTAAAGTAAAAAAAATTACAATGGAGGATTAAATTTATTAAAAGGGTAAATGGTTGTTTTTATCTACACTTTCTAAATTGATTTCTAGTTAAAAAGGAAAAAGGGGGAAACTTAAAAGAAAAGGAAACTTAAAGAAAAAGGGAAACTTAAGGAAAAGGGGAAACTTAAAGAAAAAGTTGAATGTCTAACTTAGTAAGGAATCTAGCCTTTGGAACTTTCTATTTATGAACTCAACTAGGAATTAAGTAAGGCGTAAGCCATTTAAGAATTGTAAGGGAATATTGGGACACTGAGGAGCGTTTTTAGGAATGCTTTTAGGTGGGTGAGGGAAATAGACAACTTTAATTAATTAATAAATTTGATTTTCTAGTGCAACTAGAGGATCAAGTGACATGTGTATGGAGGAGGTTTTTCGAAATTAATTAAATGAGAAAGGAATCTAATGAGGGTTTTGGGAAACTAATGACTAAGAAAACTCTATAAAAAGGATGGTGGAGGAGGAATGTAGAACACATCTGGCTTGCGTAACGTTACACTGCCAAATTTTATCTTGATTGAGTTTCTTTTGTGGGATTTGGGATACCTAGCTCGGGTAACGAGTGGTAGATCGACCTTGTGAGCGATCTGAGTGCTATCATTCTCTGGTATCATGCGCATGTCCCCTTTGCGGTTCAGGGGGCTCAGGGGGAAGAAGAGTACCCGTAGCGTTGGCTGGGAGGTACCGGTGAGGTCTCATTGGTCGGAAAGAAGGATCTGGACCAAGCGAATGCACGGGAGGACATCTTTACCTCCTCGTCATCGGTAAAGGTACACCTATTAAAGTTGTTACTTGAAATAAAATTTAATTTACACTTATTTGTTTTACTGTATTTGGATGGAAATTTCATTGCCATGAGATTTTGTTGCACATGTATTTATACGGTAATTGTAATCTCCTTGTCGCTAGATTCATCATGTAAGAAACCTTGCTATCCACAATATCTTTTATTTCTGAGTCACTTTCTAATTGCGCGTGGCAAAAATGAGCCCTAGACCCAAAACCTTGCCTTCTCTTTTGTATCTCCTGTCTGCGTTCTCTTCATTCCTTGATTGTGTTTTTATATTTTGTTTCTCCACGAAGAAGATCTATATCCATATTTGTGTTTTTACCTTCTATTCCTTTATCGTTAAAGTTATTAGTCTGTGCCTGAGCAGTCGGCCAGGAGACGAATCGACTGTCTTTCACTTCGGTGTTAAAGATTTAGATTCAAATGCCCTACTTTCCTGTGCATGGATAATAAGTGTAGGATCAATCCTCTTCCCAACATTTTTTTTTCTTGCAACGATTTTCTTTGCATTTGGGGAAGCCAAGGGCTCTGCGCCCCTCTCTTTACCCAAAGAACCATTCCTTTTTCTTTGCGCCTTAGTGATTTTTTTTAACCACATATCCTTCTTTACTCTTATCAAACTGTCATTTACTGTTTTTATTGTTCCTCTTGAATATCCTCACTCTGGTTGGTCCAATAATTCTTTCTGATGATGATTTATATTATTTAATTAGTCTTACAGATTGTTGTCCTTATGCATTCATTGTAATTTAATTTTTATTATCCGCGATTTCTTGGAAGTTACGACTTCATTTATATATTCCTTAGAGTGTTTTTTCCCTAAAATGTTACTTTCACTTTGAAGAGAGAGACTGGATCCTCTTGGAACTATACGTTCCCACTTACATACCCAGTTCACGATAGCCAACAACGAAGTAAATCATTGACCTTCCCTTTTCGTTTAAAAATAACTAGTGGGTGTGTGAACTAAAGATGGCGAAAAGATTTAGTTGGGTATGACGTGGGACTGATTTTTGGCATTGACATTAAAGTCAGTTAAACCTTAATTCTAGATTTTACTCCTTTGGGATTTCTCATTCCTTGCAGTTCAATAGATGAATTACAATAGATACATTAGGATTTCTTGTTTCTTGCCAGGGCTCTCAATAGATGCTTGAATACCTATTCCTCACAGGGTATGATGATATTGCCTTTGTGATCAAAGAATTGGGGGTATATGTCCGTCATTATGGTATGGTGGCTTGCAGATCTATGAACATTTCCAAGCGTTTTGGAATCCATGGTGAAGGCTATAATTTACTCACTTTCGGGTCCTCACCTTTGTGATCTTGCTGCCATCTATGTGTTCTTGCTATCCAAATATTTAGTAGAAAGAATCACAACTTGTTCAAACTCTATGGTGATCTACCCTAATTTTCAAATCTACAATTATTTTGTTCAAAAACTCTGGTGATTTCCAAGGGCACTTTTGATAGTCGACGATTTTAACCTAACACCATTGGATTTTATTTTTATTATCCCTGACCGATTCTTCTCGATAGAATTACGTTGGTGATTATAACTCAATGGAGGCCCCGTTCTTCTCAATAGAAATAATTTTGAGATTATAATTGAATGGATTCTCTCACAACATTCATGATTATCTCTGAACGAGATTATTGGATTTTAATGATGTATTTTGTCTCGAAACGAGATTATTGGATTTTTATGTCTAAACGGGATTGTTGGATCATACCCTTTTCAACAAATCTGTAGATGACCATGCAAATTATGGTAGTGTGGCCATTTCTTTTTATTTTTATTTTATTTGAATCCTGCATACCGTTTTCCACTCCAATTTCTAGCCAAACGCATTTAACAACAGGTTGTTCAGTAAAACAATGCATGGCACTGCCAGTTTAGTAGTTTCCCTATTGAGTGGAACAAGTTGGTATTGACGTGGCTTGATAGGAGGTTGACAACGATTCTTATGGTAGAGTTGTCATGAAGGAAACATTAATCAATGGAGGTGGCAATTTCCATGTTGTAGGCTGCCCCTTTTTCTGAGTAAATGGTGGCGTGGCTGATTTATATATCAAACATTGTTTTAATCAATGATGCATGATTATAGTTATGGATTAAAAAACCATCTTGTTTTTTTAATTGTGAATTTAATAAGTTATATAGCATTTCATTGGTAGCAATAATTAATAATTAATAGTTCTACATGGTTCCAGTTTCAGTTGTGGTGTGTTCGTTCTTTAAGAATTTATTTGATTATAACAATAATCCTATGTAATAGTTTAATTTCTTTTGCGTAGAACAATGGTTAAATGGTTTATTAGTTTATTAGTTAAATTGATTAATGGCTTAATAGTTTATTAGTTTAGTGGTTAAACGATGGGTATGATAATAAACTCACGATAGCTTGAATGCTTCCCTTTTTACAACAGTTAAATAATCCCCTTTGATTATGTCCTTAGTTTAATCATGATCATGGCAAGTCAAAATTTATAAGATCTCTTCCTTTCAACTCTAGTTATGGCATGACAAACTGTTTATCATTTTAATAAACCATGATCAATCTTTCAGTTTTAATTAAGTTGTGTTTGATGATTTTACAATCCTTATATTTCCTTGATGTATATCGGTGTTTCACACGAACTCTTAATGATAAAACTCATGTACAAGAAGGTAACAACTCATCAATTCAAGGAATTTCGTGTCGTCGGAAGTTAATGGTGTGTGGTGTAAATGGGATTAATGGAAAATAAATTATGTGTTTGCAGAAGTTGGAAGGAGGCATAACAAGATGTAGTTTTATTAGTCAATTCCTATTTAAATTGCCAAGATGAATATTGTAGTTATCGTTTACATTGACTTGATGGATGTGAGATGTCATGAAGGTCCCCAGAATGTATCTCACTTCATAATGCCTCAAATTTTATTTTAATTGACGATTGATTAATTAGTGTGCCTGGAAATTAAATAGAATTGTGCCTCAAATTTGTTTTTGCTGGATAGATTTGTATGCCATCTCTCTTGTGCGCTCGTAAATTTAAGGTTGATTAAAGTATTGTCTAAATATACATTTATCTAGTTGTGCGAGGTAAAGGGCCACTAATGATCGACTTTTGTTTATTTATTTGGGTGCCATGCAAATGTTGATCAATGATTGCTAATCCTCGCTCGTATTGAAGGTTCGTGTTACGTAGGTCGGTCGTGGATGTTGCGTTTGGTTGATTGTTTTCGTCAAGTTGCGTTGATCGACAGTTTTAGTTGTTACCTTCCTACTCAAAAAAAAAAAATTGCTCTTGTTATGCATCACACGTTGTTGTAACGACGGGGGTCGTTACATTCATCTAAAATTTTAATCTCAACAGATACTAATTGAATTACCACAGTATTGAAGGTGTTCAAATGTTCTGCCACCATGTCTCCATCTCTCATCCTCAGGTTATACAATTTTTTTCTTAGGAATAGTTTATTTACTAGGGACTTAGACTGATACAACTTCCCCAACTTATCCCATAAATCCTTAGTTGTAGCTTCCTCTGACACATTCATTAATAATGAATCTGAGAGACATAGTTAGATTGTACTCTTCGCCTTCCCATCCAAATTTTTCCAGTCATCTGTTGAATTTTCTGTAGGTGAAATACCTGGATCTACCACGATACATTGATCTATGTCCACCAACAGATCTTCCATATTGATATTTCACAGCTCAAAACTTTTCCCATTAAACTTCTAGATCTCCATTTTCGAATTGCTCGCCATTTATTTTCACCTAAAAAATCAATACCATAGATCTCCCATTGTAACAAGGCTTATCACAGTCCCGACCCAAACCCTTGACCACAAAGGCATCCTCCTGAAGCCAACAAAGCTCTGATACCAAATGTAGATTTTAACCTTGTACAATATTTACTGCAAATACATTTTCAGTAAAAGAACAAAAAAGATACAATGGCAAATACAAACATTACATAGAGACTTTTCCCCTGGAAACCCAAACTTGGAAAACCAACATATTCTATATTCATTCATAGTGATACATTTTTTACAATAAACTATACATATAGGATCCAACGACATCCAAAACCCTAACCCAATGACCTGGATTAGTCAACAACCCTATTTCCTTAACCTGAAATAGAAAACCATCGACAAAAAATCATGTGCCGAAAAACCGCCCAATAATGGACATGAAAATTGAGGCGACGCTATCCCTGAACCCCCGCGCAGGGGGATTTCACCCCCCTGGAAAGATAATAAGAATCCAAGTGTTAGTAGTGAAGACCAGGCCAATATTGTCTTTGATGGGCTCCTAAAATACCTCCTTTCTTTCACTTCATTTCATTATTTTATCATCATATTTGATCATAATCCCTTCCCTTCACCCTTTAAAGCATACCATTTATTTAAAATATATTGATTAGAAGCATTAAAAATAAATGATGTGAGTTTATACTTTTTAATGTATTTGTAGATGATAAACTTAGTGTTATGGAAATCTTGTTTTATATAGCTATACAATCCACCGAACAACAAGCAATGGATATCATGGGAGATGCATTCACTATATACATTATTAAAATGTTTGCATCATTGAAATATCAATTTAATAATCTTTGTTCTTTTTTATAGGTGGATGGTTGTACAAACAAAAATGAAGGGAGATTTTTCCTTTTCTAGGTAGTTAACTTTGAGCTCAATGTTTTGGAAAATGAAGCTGAATCAGAAAAATCTAGCACATGGGTTTTGTGCATAATATGCCTAATTCGATTCCACGCAGTTTGTTTCCTGAAATTATACATGGATTGAGATCCACCTAGAAATTACATGTCCAAACCTCTATCTGGACCTTCATCTGGTCCTCATTACAGAACTCGGAGTGCAACATATTTGGTCATTATCATACCTGTGAGCATTTTCGGGAAAAACCAGAACATGGGTTTTTTACCCATTATCATCCTCCTGCTATGGATCCCACTGTATTTCGATTTAGATAGCTGAAACTAGCTCATATATTCGAGCTATGATTTTAAGAACTCATAGTCTATTAATAACATAGCTAAACGATTTCTTGGTTTGGAGAAAGAGTCGACCCTTTCAGTGGTCGACCTCTCATACTCTATATAGACTTGAGCTCGTTAGCATGATGGGACTAACCAAGAGAAACAATTTAAGAAATTTGTGTAAAGTTTGGCTCTATTATTCATTTCAATGCAAGTTTATGAATTAAGTTGAGTTTGCTATCAATTCATGAGTTGGAGTACCACAACTGCTCGGGGGGGGTCACCAATAGTTTGTGTGTCTCCTTTCCTTATCTACTCATAGTTCTAACCTCTCTTTTACAGGAACTGTTCTAATTTCCTTCTTATAGTCATCTCCTATTAATTCCTCGGTATATTTTA